>PVIH01013706.1:0-57120 GCA_004025045.1 Sigmodon hispidus | reverse complement strand
TGGAAATGATGAAAGCTAGAAGGGCTTGGTCAGAAGTTATACAGACGCTAAAACAGCATGGATGCCAAACTAGAATACTATACCCTGCAAAATTATCAGTCACCATAGATGGAGTAAACAAGGTATTTCAGGACAAAGTCAGACTGAAAGAATATCTATCTACCAATCCAGCACTACAGAGAGTATTAGAGGGAAAACTCCAACCTAAGGACCCCAGATATACCCACGAAATCACAAACAATCAATAATTCCACAGAAGAATACCCTAGAGAAAGAAAATACAAACAAGTTACCACCAAAAATGGCAGGAAATATGAATAAATGGTCACTAATTTCCCTTAATATCAATGGTCTCAACTCTCCTATAAAATTTCACACACTAACAAGATGGATAAAACAACAGAAGCCATCTTTCTGTTGCCTACAAGAAACACACCTCAACCGCAAAGACAGACACAGGCTTAGAATAAATGGTTGGGAAAAGATTTTCCAGTCAAACGGTCCTAAGAAATAAGCAGGGGTTGCAATCCTAATATCTAACAAAGTAGACTTTAAGCTAAAAGCAGTTAAAAGGGACCAAGATGGTCACTACTTATTCATCACAGGAAAAATTGGTCAAGAGGAAATTTCAATCTTGAATATTTATGCCCCTAATATAAGGGGACCTTCTTATGTAAAAGAAACACTGCTAAAGCTCGATTCCCACATCAATTCTTCCACCCTAATAGTGAGAGACTTCAATACCCCACTTTCAACCCTGGATAGATCAACCAGACAGAGACTCAACAGAGAAATAAGGAGTCTAAAAGAGGTTATGATGCAAATGGATTTAATAGATATCTACAGAAGCTTCCATCCAAAGGCAAAGGAATATACATATTTCTCAGTTCCTCATGGAACTTTCTCCAAAATCGACCACATAATTGGTCATAAAGCAAATATCAGCAGATACAAAAAAGTGGAAATAATCCCTTGTAACATATCCGACCATCAGGGCCTAAAGGTAGAGTTCAACAACATCAAAACCCAAAGAAAGCCTACCAACTCATGGAAACTAAACATCACTCAGCTGAACCATCTCCGAGTCAAGGAAGAAATTAAGAAAGAAATCAAAGTCTTCCTAGAATTCAATGAAAATGAATCTACAATGTATTCAAACTTGTGGGACACAATGAAAGCACACTTAAGAGGAAAATTCATAGCACTAGATGCCTATATGAAAAACCTAGAGAAATCCCACACTAGAGACCTAACAGCTCAGCTGAAAGCCTTAAAACAATTAGAAGCAAACTCACCTAGAAGGATTAGATGGCAGGAAATAATCAAACTTAGAGCTGGAATCAATACAATTTAAACAAAAAGAACAATACAAAGAATCAATGAATCTAAGAGTTGGTTCTTTGAGAAAGTTAACAAGATAGATAAGCCCTTAGCCAACCTAATCAAAAAACAGAGAGAGAGTGTTCAAATCAACAAAATCAGAAACAAAAAGGGGGACATAAAAACAGACCCCCAGGAAATACAGAGAATTATCAGATCATATTTTGAAAATCTGTATTCCACAAAAATGGAAAACCTACAAGAAATGGACAGCTTTCTGGACAGGTACCTTCCACCAAAACTAAGTGAAGATCAGATTAATTACCTAAACAGGCCTATAATTGAAACTGTCATTAAAAACCTCCCCAAAAATAAAAGCCCTGGTCCAGACGGTTTCAGTGCAGAATTCTACCAGACATTCAAAGAAGAATTACTACCGTTACTCCTCAAACTATTTCACACATAGTAGAAACAGAAGGAATATTGCCAAATTCCTTTTTTGAGGCCACCGTTACCCTAATACCCAAGCCACTCAAAGACACAACAAAGAAGGAGAATTACAGACCAATTTCCCTCATGAATATGGATGCGAAAATTCTCAACAAACTTTTGGCAAACCGTATACAACAATGTTTAAAACATAGCATCCACCATGACCAGGTAGGCTTCATCCCAGAAATGCAGGGTTGGTTTAACATATGAAAAACTGTAAATGTTATCCATCAAATAAACAAATTTAAGGAACAAAATGACATGATCATATCCTTAGATGCGGAAAAAGCCTTTGACAAAATCCAACACTCCTTTATGATTAAAGCCCTGGAGAGATCAGGAATACAGGGAGAATACCTAAATATAATAAAGGCGATTTACAGGAAGCCGACAGCCAGTATCAAACTTAATGGAGAAAAACTCAAAGCAATCCCACTAAAGTCAGGAACTAGACAAGGATGTCCTCTCTCCCCTTATCTATTCAATATAATTCTCAAAGTTTTAGCTAAAGCAATAAGGGAATGAAAAGAGATTAAGGGGATAAAAATTGGAAATAAGTGAAGCTATCTCTATTTGCAGATGATATGATTGTATACATAAGTGACCCACAAAATTCTTCCAAGGAACTGCTACAGCTGATAAACACCTTCAGCAATGTAGCAGGATACAAGATTAACTCAAAGTAATCAGTAGCCCTTCTATACACTAAAGATAGAAGAGCTGAAAAATAAATAAGGGAAACATTACCCTTCATAATAGCCGCAAATAGTATTAAATACCTTGTAGTAACTATAACCAAAGAAGTAACAGACCTATTTGACAAAAATTTTAAATCACTGAAGAAAGAAATTGAGGAGGATATCAGAAAATGGAAAGCTCTCCCATGTTCCTGGATTGGTAGGATCAACATAGTAAAAATGGCAATTCTACCAAAGGCAATCTACAGATTCAATGCACTGCCCATCAAAATTCCAACACAATATTTTTTGGACCTTGAAAGAACAATACTCAATTTCATTTGGAATAACAGGAAAGCCAGGATTGCCAAAACAATTTTACCCAACAAAAGAACCTCAGGAGGTATCACCATCCCTGACTTCCAGCTATCTTATAGAGCTACAGTAATAAAAACAGCCTGGTACTGGCATAAAAACAGACTTGTGGACCAATGGAATAGAATTGAGGATTCAGACATTAACCCAAAAACCTATGAACACCTTATCTTTTCAAAGAGGCCCAAAACATTCAATGGAAAATAGATAGTATATTTAACAAATGGTGTTGGCATAGCTGGATGGAAGTGTGTAGAAAAATGCAAATAGATCTGAGCCTGTCTCCCTGCACAAAATTCAAATCCAAGTAGATCAAAGACCTCAACTTAAACCCAGCCACTTTGAACTTGATAGAAAAGAAAGTGGAAAATACACTTCTACAAATTGGCACAGGCAACCACTTCCTAAATATAACACCTAAATTGGCACAGACACTAAGACCAACAATCAATAAGTAGGATCTCCTGAAGCTCGGAAGCTTCTGCACAGCCAAGGATACTGTCAATAGGACAAAAACGACAGCCTACAGAATGGGAAAAGATTTTCACCAACCCTACAAGTGATAGAGGACTGATCTCTAAGTATATAAAGAGCTCAAGAATCTAGAGCCCCAGACTTTGAATACCCCAATCAAAAAATGGGGTACAGATCTAAAAAGGGAATTCTCAGCAGAGGAACTACGAATGGCTGAAAGGCACCTGAAAAAGGGCTCTTCATCTTTAGCCATCAGAGAAATGCAAATCAAAACAACTTTGAGATACCACTTAACACCTGTTAGATTGGCTAAGATAAAAGGCACAGATGACAGCCTATGTTGGAGAGGATGCAGAGCAAGGGGAACACTCCTCCATTGTTGGTGGGAGTGTAAGCTTGTTCAGCCACTTTGGAATACAATATGGCGGTTTCTCAGAAAATTAAGAATCGATCTCCCCAAGGACCCAGCAATACCACTTCTGGGTGTATACCCTAATGAGACACATTCACACTCCAAAGGTATTAGCTCAACTATGTTCATAGCAGCATTATTCGTAATAGCAAGAACCTGGAAACAACCTAGATGCCCCTCAACTGAAGAATGGATTAACAAACTGTGGTACATCTACACAATGAAATACTATTCAGCAGTAAGAAAGAACGATATCCTAAAATTCGCAGGCAAATGGATGGATTTGAAGAATATCCTCCTGAGTGAGGTATCACAATCTCAGAAAGACAAGCAGGGGATGTACTCACTCATTAGTGGTCTCTAAACAAACAAACAAGAACAAAAAAGCCAAGCATGCCCAAGAGGCATACCACAACCACTGAACAGCTTGGGATCAGAAACACCCTGGACTGACCCTTCGGATCCCTCTCCAACTATAGGAACATCTGACTCACTCTTGAGGGAGGGGGGACAAAACTGGATTTGCCAGGAGTGGAGACTGATCCAAGCATTATTGGTCAGTGGGACCATAGGACTGTCTGTTCCTTGCCCACGAAGGGGATGGGGAGTTGCGGAGAAGAAAAAATGACCTGATGTGGTGGGAGGGGGAAGGGACCTTGAATAAGGATATTCAGGGATTGAAAAAAAAAATCCAGAGGGAAAGCTGAACACAAAGTAAATATATGTGTAGCAATCTTATTTGCATTATCTCCCTTGATAAGTCATGCTTATGATTTTTATCTTCTTTATAGTTATTGTTAATTTCTCAGCATTTTAAATTCATTTTACTATTTTTCTTGATAAATACAAAATAAATAAAGAAAAAAAAAAGAAATTGCTTCTGGGGCTGGAGAGATGGCTCAGAGGTTAAGAGCACTGGCTATTCTTTCAGAGGTCCTGAGTTCAATTCCCAGAAACCACCTGGTGTCTCACAACCGTATGTAATAAGATCTGGTGCCCTTTTCTGGCCTGCAGGCAGAACACTATATACATAATAAAAAATAATTTTTTAACTTAAAAAAATTCTACAAAAACCTCTCTAACATGCATATGTGTGTTCAGGTATGCTTGCTTGTGTGTATAAACTAAACCCAGGAATAATGAAAGCCAGTGTGTTACAAACATGTTGGATGCAGTCAGTACTCTTCACACTTTCTACTGATGATTAAATTAAATAAGCTACCCTTTTAAGATAATACACTAAACATTAACCTTGTTTCCAAATCTACTGTATTAATTTTCTAATGTTGTACAATCTATTATAAAAAAAAAAACCTGCCCATTTTAGGACAGCATTGTCTGTCTAACAGAATATATGAGGAGCAAGAATCCACAATAGATGAACTAGATGGCTCTAACTGAAGATCATATGGGCTACATAAAGGATAAAGTGCTGAGGATCTTTTCTCAAGTTCACTTACATGATTATCAGAGGGAATCCTCAATTTATCATATAGTTTTGATCATATTTGAGAGTGTTAATTCAAGAGACAATGGCTGTAGTGCCCTTAATAACTTGGTCATAGAGTCAGGGTATAAACTCAGGGCATAAAAAGTGATTGCATATGACTGTGAATATCACAGTTGGGATCTTGGGGTCCAGTCTTGGATGCCATTTACTACATCAGGCCCTTGTGGGTAACATGTGATGCCTCAGTTTGGCTTTCAAGTAAAGGAAATGCTATGTACCCACTCATTTCCTTTAAACTCTACTTTATGTATTTCAATGATAGAAACATCTTATCATTCAGAAATTTCTTTAAGCCCACTTTAACATTACCTATATATAAATCAAGAAATCTATGAGTGACTGAGAAATGGACTATTTACAAAGGGATTCTATGAGGAAACATCTTACTGATACAGAATAAGGGAAATTTAGTCGCCAAGTCCCTGGAAGGCAGTGGACCAATCCAATGCTGTTTCATGACTCCTGACCCAATATTCATTATCCAATAGCTAAAGAGAGAAGGACCTCAAATATGTGTTTCCCAGATCTTAAGCTAGACAAATGTCCATGCCCTAGGGCTGGTATCCCAAGGTAATAGGTGGAAGGAGTACACACTACATCCCCCTTTTTATCTACATAAGAAAGTTCAATATCTAATACAAAACTATATACAATAAGAAAGATTATGAAGTATTGCTCAGGAGAAATAAAACATAATAATATAAACAAAATGGACTAAAACCAACAAGAACAATGTCAAGCAAGAAACATATACTAAATGTTCAGGATATAGGTAAATGGCAAAATACAGAGATTATTCCAAAAGCTGTCTTATCCTGAAAAATTTCAATCTATTACCTAATATGCTCTTAGCTAAGATATGAGAGGATTGTAACTGTACCTCTAGTTTTCAACTCCACCAAAGGACTGAGAAGGAAAATAACTTTATCTAAGTAAACAGGAAGTATGAGCAAGCAGCTTCTGAGAGTGCAAGAAATAACAGAGTCAGCTGTCTGCCTGGATAGTCATCCAGTGTTTTTTTGCAATACTGGAACATCAACTTAAGGCTAAGGTCTAGAATATCTGACACACCATTTTCAGAAGCAGGCTTATTTGAAAGACCATCTTAACCTATCTTGGCAAGGCTCAACAGTCATTTTTCCTTGTGTCCTGCTCATCTGGATTCAAGGGCATGCTTATTGTCAGCAGTCAAGGTCAGAGCTGTTCTTGGTCCAACAGGCCATTTTAGCCAAGAAGAAGACAAACTCCACATGGAGTATCTTCGATGCCCAACATCCTCTGGGTACTAGATTGATATCGCGAAGACTGTTGTGTCCCACATCAACAGAATTCTAAGTTATTAAAACACTTAAATGTCATATTTTCTGGGTCTATCTAATAGTTGAAGATAACCTATCCATCTGACATATGTTTCTGTATATCAAGAAAATCTAGCTGACACGACTATAGCTATAACAACCAAGGGTGACTGTTAACCTGTAGTTCTTATTAACATAAATAACTTAAAAGACTAAGACTTCACATGATAAAAATAAACAATCTCTAAACGGATGTGTAGTATCAGGATGATGACTTTGAATTTTTACAACATATGAAATATTGTAGTAGAAATGTATAGTGCAGTGCTATATGACAATAATATCTTTAATATATGTCAATACATAAAATAATCTAAACAAGTAGAATGTATGTGTAAAATGACAAACATAATTTTGCATTTGTATCAATATACAATTGTATCAATATTCAAAATAATTTAAACAGAAGTAGGAGCATATATACAATATGAAAATACAGTTTTGAATTTGTATCAATATATAAATTATCGTAAGCAGAAATAGAAAAATAATTTACATTTGTATCAATATACAATAATTCATGCCAGTACAATCTAAGGCTAATAGTTTGCTAAAATAGTTTACAAGTAGATACAATAATCTATCTTCATATCCTATCCTATCTATTCTCCTTTTTTTTTTTTTTTTGCCCTAAAGGATGTCCCTGAGTCAAACTTTATTGTTCCAACTAGCTCAGGTGGTAGATAATAAGACTTTTAATGTCAGGGTCGTGGGTTCGTACTATACATTAGGATCCAGATAAAACAAGAAATCTGTGAGTAACTGAGAAAAGGATTATTTATTAAGGATTTTATGGAGATATAGAAAAAGGAAAATTCAGCCACAAAGTTCCTGAAATGCTGTGTAGGCTTCATGCTTCCTGATCAATCTTCACTATCAAAGAATGATAGAGAGAATGACCTCCTCTAAGTGGTTCCCAGATCTTAAACTAGCCAAAAGGCCAAACCCTTAAGGCTTGTAACTATTTTTTTTTTAATTTTTAACTACTAAATCATGTGATTTAAATAACACATGTGGGATAATTTCAGTATCTAAAATATGTGAAATAAGCAACCCAAATAAAATTTTAAACTAGCAAATCATAATGCTACTTTTTATAAAAGTTAAACAGAAAATTGTGTCCCTGGAGTCATATATTCAGCTCTAAAGATTTGTCTTGCCTTGGATCTCGCAAGACCTTAATATATTTTCATAATTAAAGTACACTGAATTCCATGACAGCAAAATACTCAATTTTTATACATGGTCCGAGTCAACTTTGTTAATAAGAGTCTTTATCTACAATTATTCACAGATAACACATATATTTAGGAGAATAGTTGCTATTATATGAAAAGTAAAATAAATTCTTAATATGATCATATAAGCCAAAATATATGCCCTCTCAGAATCATTTAAAAAACAATTCATTTGCTATTTTGATACCAATTATTGTATCAAAAACAATTAAGTGCTTTGCCACACACTTGCATATGGAGACATTGGTATATCAATGTGTCACATCACAGTATGGCAACAGTTGCCAAAAAAAAAAAAAAAAAAAAATCAGAGCTTGAATCTCTACACATGTGTCTGTAAGAGGGAGGAAGAAAAAAGTGGAGATACAGAAAAGAAAGGAGAAAAAAGAGAAAAAAATCTAAGTATTTAAATACTTACACTTGCTTTCTTTTCCCATATATACTCTCTCTCTCCACATATACATATCCGGTTGGAAACATTAAAAAATATTCTTATCTAGGTCTGTTTTATCTGATATACTTAAATACATTTTAATGTATTTATTTAAATACAATTAACAGTTTATCACTTGGTCTTCTTTCTTTCCTCCCTCTAGCCTCTTTCACCTGCAGGTACCATCCTGAAACCCCTCGTGTGCTCCCTGATTCTCAAGTTGATAGCATCATGTTTTTAACACTGTTAACTACATAGAACTACACACACACACACACACACACACACACACACATTATGCACAAATATATAAAAAAGAGCAAAATGGCCAGCACTACAAGCATATACACATCAAACACATATTAATAAAAACTAGTGGACACAGAGGCTTGAACCCTGTGCTGTTCTTTTCTTCATCTTTTCTAATTGTTAATCAGCACTTGCCCCTGTAAAAGCAGTTTCCTTTAGAAAATGCCGCACTTTCGTAATTTAGAGAGGTACTTAACATCTTCAAACGATGCATCAGGCTTTCAAAATTTAAGGACAAAATAATTACCAAGAAATGCTCTGGGAGTTAAACTATTAATGCCAAACTCTTTCAGCCTTTCCCGCATAGTGAGTGGTGGCTGTAAGTTCTTCATTTCCCAGCTCTGCTGTTATTACCCTCATTCCTCAGGGGGGAGACTTAAGTATCTTAGATCCTCAAATGAGGAGGAAAAAAAATCTAAATCTGTATTCTATTGCAAATAAGTAGAGATAATTATGAAGCTTCTTTGACCAAATATAATTTTTGCCTTGAAGAGTAAAGCTAAGTCTCTTGCAACAGCCATTATGAATGATGCTCATATAATTACTATTTGGAAAAAAAAAAGGGGGGATCTGCCCAGAAAAATCAATTATAAACCACCAAATGTTCCTTGGACTCCTCAAAGAAGTTCTATGCCTACTGTCCCTCATGACTTCTCCATTAAGAGTCTGCTTGGCTATACTCCTAATGGTTGGATTCAATTATTTAGAGGGGATTTCTAAGCTTTTGCATTTCATATTAAGATGGCCAGAGAGCATTTCCTGATTATCTGCCTTATAGAACTGAAGGCTGAAGGGTCACTATAGAGAAACAGTCATCTGATGGGCTTTTCTTTTTTTTTTTTTTTTTTTTTTTTTTTTTTTTTTAAAAAAAAAAAAAAAAAAAAAAGGAAGAAAAACTAATCTAGTCCTCTACTGCTAATGTCACTTGTCCTAGAAACACGGTATGATGACTTTCCCACCACTGAAAAACTACAGGGAAAATAATAATTTTAACAGTTAGATAAAAACTGGCCAATTTGAGCTGTTGCATTTGTCAGGACTTGGTTTTTAACTCATCATACTCTGCTTTTCTTAAAATTATTCTTCCAAGCTCAGTTAATGAACATCCTCTTATAATTAATTAATCCAACATTAATTAGTATCCAAATATGGAGTGCTATTTAATCATATTATTTTATCCTTTGACACCTTCACATTGGCAAGTCTGTCAAAAAGGAGTTAAGTAGGGGACTGGCTCAGAGGTTACGAGTATTGACTGTTCTTCCAAAGGTCCTGAGTTCAAGTCTCAGCAACCACATGATGGCTCACAACTATCTATGATGATATCTGGTACCCTCTTCTGTATACTGTATATATACTAAATAAATAAATAAATATTTTAAAAAGGAATTAAATTCAAGGCAACTTCAATTTGTTAAGGGATATTATAAGGTGAGTGGTCACCTGTGGTGGAATATTTGTTTAACTAGGCAATGATATATTGCATTTGTTTATGCTGCATTTGTTGATGTGTTTGCATTTACATTAATTAAATAAAATTAGCCTGGGATCAGAGAGGCAAGGTTAGCATTAGTAACTAGTTCACAGGCAGTGTTAGTGAGCACCATAGAGTGAGTGTATTAATTGGGGTGGTGTGGAGAGAAAGACTTCTGAAGACTCCAACAAAGAAAGTTAGTCAGTTTCTACTCTAACTGAGCTCCCTGGCATTTGAATCTTGAGATTTATTAGAAAGTTATAGATTTAATTAAAACTACTTTTAGTGGCAGCCACAGAGGCATTGTCTGCGAAAACAGAATCCACACCCTCAGGCTACCTGAGCAGTCAGGCCATGAGTAGTTTAAAGAGCAGCCACTGTGCAGTAAACAGCAGTACATCACACCAGGTTTTGCTTGTTTTTGTTTTTGTGTATTAATTTTATTACATATTTTGTTTTTTTCCTTTTTAATTGGTTTATATATCTTTTACATTATGTATCTTGATCCCATTCATTTCCCCATTCCTTCACATCTGCTCTCTGCTTCTGCACACCCAGCCCACCCCAAATAAAATAATATTTATGAGAAAAAATGAAAAGGAATGGAGGGATTAAAAATCTTGTCATGGAAGTTGCAAAGTCCCACAGTGAGTCACACAGTAACCCCCACTGTCCATATATCTTCACTTGTAAGTGTTCACTGTAAAGAGTCATCTGTCCGGTTCCAGGCATCTGGTTTCTACTTGCGCTGTATATAATGTGATGCTGGATCTTCATTAGCATTCTTAGATATACTGTTGTGTTGTTGGCCTGTGTGTGGAGATCCTGTGGGTCAGGTCTCTTCACATGCTCCAGCATCTCATAGACAGGGTATATGTTGGGGCAGGTCAAGTCATAACCCCATACCTCAGTTTTTATGGAAATAATCCTACCAGGTTTTGACAAAATTCATAAACAGTGTGGTGGTTTAAATTGGAATGCCCCCCAAAGACTCCTATCTATTGATGCTTAGCCCATAGAGTGTGGCAATATTTAAAATTGTGGTCTCTTTGGAGAAAGTGGGTCACTGTGGATTTGGGCTCTAAGGATTTATAAACTCAAGTCTGGCCAGTGTGATACAGTTTTTCCTCCTGATTACTGCAGATAAAATATAGATCTCTCAGCTTCCTCTCCAGCACCATGTGTGTCTGCTTGCTGACATGTCCTGCCATGATGATAACGGACTAAACCCCTGAAACTGTAAGCCACTCTAATTAAATGTTTTCCTTTATAAGAGTTGCCATTGTTGTGGGATCTTTTCACAGCAATGGGAACCATAACTAAGACAAACAGAAAATAGCGTTCTTGCTTCTTTTAGAACTTGTTAAGGAATTTGTCTCTGAACCAAATGAAATCTTGGACTTGTAGAGAATTATTTACTTTTATTAACTTGCACAAAATGGGTATTTTGATTCACATCCATGTGCAGAGTCTGAGTTCTCCCTTTTTATTAAAAAAAAAAAAAACACAGTAAAAAGAATTTAAAATGTGGAAGAGTTAACAATAACTATATAGAGGATAAGAATGATAAGCATGGCTTATCAAGGGTAGACATACAAATAAGATTGCTACACCTATATTTTCTTTGTGTTCATCTTTCCCTCTGAATTTTTTTTTTCCATCCCTGTATATCCTTATTCAAGGACCAGATGGGTTGGGAGGGGGAAGTTCTCCCTTTTTAAATCAGATGTTCAGGCACAAAGTACCTGTAATATATCATCAAAGTCCCTTAAGAAAAATGGCCCCGATGGATTCCAATTCAAAAATATATCAGTATTCTGCCTTCAAAAGTGTTGAATGGATTTATTTTCTCCTGATTCATTCAATCGTCATTATTTTAAAACATTTCAGTTTTCTAACTCATTTTGGGTAAAGAAAAATCTAATTTTCTAATTCTTATGTTATAGAACTCATTGTCAAGAAATAAATCTGTTTTTCAATTTCACCTAATAGCTTTGAGTTTCTGAAGACATATTTTCACCCAAGTATTGTCATCAATATAATACAGAAATCTAAAACAAATACATTGATTTATTAGGACAAATAAATGTGATACTACATTTATATTTTCTTCAGATAGGAAAAAAAGACAAATCTAGGAAAGAAAGAGAAACTGAAAGGTACTATATGTGCCACTTGAGGAGCTGTGTATCTTTGCTCTCTATAGCAGACCCAGAATTTTTTCATGGTATGCTATCCCTTGAAAATTAAAACTAAGACTCCTTTGCAATCTAAAGTTGTATCCAAATTTAATGTGAAATGAGTTTCTATAATAAAAACCCTCTGTGGATAAAACTTTAAATAATTAAAGAGGTGAAACATTTTCATTTTTGGCTTAGATACCAACCTAAGATAGTGAGGTATTTAATATTAACAACTGAAGCAAAATACAAAAAGAGCATTTGGGTAAAGGGAACTCAAGGATAAATACTCAAGCCAGGATGAACCTGACAAGTTCAAGGAAGAAAGAAGATATGTGTTCAATAATAGTAGGGAGGATGAAACCGACACCTGGGTAAAAGAAGTCAAGTATACCATTCCTTCCTTCCCATTCTCAATAAAATATGTATGTATGTGTAAATGTATAGTGACTTGTCAAGGTGAATTCATATTAATGTTGCTAATGAAATTTTAAAGTATTGCTAAATAAGTCTAAGATATAATTGATTCATTATATATTCCTTGATTTTGTGATTATAAAATATCTTCATGTTTTAGTAACATCATTTGATTTTATTTCATTAAACCAAGATAACTGTAAATTAAATTTACCTAATTTATCACTCACAAAAATAAAGCTAATGCTTTAATCTCTTGTTGACTTGTTTTCATCTTTAAATCAAGAAAGAGATTATGAATTTTTCTTTTAGAATTATAACCATCCAATGGTACATTTTATTAATAAATTTAGTTTTTCAAAAGTATGTTGTTTAGAATGAATCAAGAAGTTACATTATTTCAAATGGTAACACTCTCTAGGGAATTTATGTTTATATTCAAATACACATCTTACACATGTATAGTCTCCAGGCTTCTTTCACTGAAATAGTTAAAATTTTAAATCCTTAAACGTACATATCATTAACTTAGTAATAATTTTTGAGACACAAAAGGAATTTGCATTTATTATATTAGTTTGTATATGATTCTTTGTCAGTCCTCATGGCTGGACTGTGAGTCCTTTGGTCATATATGTAGCTTGGCAACCAACACCTTGACTGACACATCTAGAATGAAATCTGAGAACTTTTTATGGTATTAAATTCAGTATTCATGAATTTCTTCTATATTTCATGTTCTTATCTATTAAAAAAGTTGCATCAGATATTGTTAATTTAAAGTAACATTTTGGTTTTTAGAATGGTTATAAGATATCAGTTTTAGATATATCATTTTTTGAAAATTAATTAGGTATGAATACAGTTATTCTTAAAGGAAATTTTTAGTCTCACAAAAATAATAGTATAATTTTATGAACTTTCCTTTCCTGTAAAAAAAAGACACACACATAGACAACTTGCTTAGAAGGAGCTAGAGACGTTAGCCTGGTATAGCAGGCTCTCTTAGAAATGATATTTTATTGCTATAAACCCATTATTGATGAGATAAGAGTTTAGGACAAGGAACAGCTAAAATGAGCTATTTCAGCTACATCTTACAGACATGGGAAAGCCATCTCTGATAGAAAGCTTTCAAAATTAGGAACTCAAATACAATGCAGATTATGGTCCAGCAACATTTAAAGAAGTGCAAGTACAAGGAAAAAAATGCTTGAGTCAGCATCAATAATCTACAATGGATTTATGTTGAACTATCACACAAAGAAAACCTATGCTGAATATTTAAGAGAATAAATGCAATCATGATGGGAAGGGAGAAAATCATGGGCAAATATGGCAAAAGAGAACTTCTAGATGCAATGGTCATTTTGCCTAAGTGTGCATATGGATTTATGCATGCATATATTTATTAGGTATATATTATATTAAAATGATATTGGGATGTTCTAATAAAACAGAAACTACAAATTATGTAAAATTGGATGTGCATCTGAAAATCATGCCCATATTGCTTTACACTGAGACATGTAAAGCAATATAGACAGCCTGTTGCAGAATTAACACACTACATTTCATCTAAGGCAAAGAATTTAGAAAGAATAAACACCCTAAATATATACAAAAATAGTGGCTGCACATTTTCAGCAAGCAATGAATTTATAAATATTACATATCCAAAGTGAGCTCATAGATATAACATTTATATGACATTTACAGAATAAAGAAAATAAAGAAAAGGTAAAATAAGTGAGGCAATAAGACACCATTGGCAAAGAAATAGCAGACTTACAACAGATTTCTTGGCACAATGGGAAACAGGCAACTGAAAAATATTACCTTCAAAGTTTTTGATAGAAAACATTTATCAACTCAGAAAGATCTATGTCTTAGTATTTTTTAGAGCAGGGATAGAATAAAGATGTTTAGAGATAAACTAAAAAAAAAAACAAAAAACAAAAAAAAACTGTCACCAAAAGAACAATCATAAAAGAGCAGGCTCTGGCAGGAAGAAAACAACTCCAAAAGTACAACATAAGAAATAAGAAACCAGCTATGTTTTTGGCACATGCCTTTCATCCAGGAATTTGGGAAGCAGAAGAAGGAGATCTCTGAGTACCACTCTGAAGAGTGAGTTACAGAACAGCCAGAAATACAAAGAAAAATACTGTCTCAATACAATGGGAAGAATGAAATAAAGGGGGAAGGAAAGAGGAAAAGAAAGAGGAAGAGGAAAAAAAGAGGAATAAGAAGCTCTGTAAAATTATAGGGGAATTATATAAATCTAAAAAGAACTGCTTTTTAATACTTTTAAACTTTAAAAACTTCTTAAAAACTGTATTAAAATACTATGCTCCATTATCTATTGTGAAAGGGTAACCCCAAAGGTGTAGTGAGATTATGGTATGTTGTAAATATTTGTCTCTCCTACTGGTTTAATAAAAAGCTGATTGGCCAGAGGCAGATAAGAAATATGGGTGGGCTACCAGACTAAAAGATCTATAAAAACATCTCAGAGCAGACAAAGACGCCACAGAGATGACAAGAGACACAAAAAAAAAATAAGTTAAAATGCTGCTGAGAAAAGGTACCGAGTGAAATGGCTAAACAAAAATAAAAATCATGAATTAGTTTAAAAGTAAAAAGCTACCAAGTTATATGCCTGGGCCCTAGGCCGATAGTGAAAAAATAATAGAAACATCTGTGTGTCTCTGTGAGACTGCAAGTCTGCAGGTCAGAAAATCAAGACAAGGCCAAAAAGTCCAGCCCCAAAACTTCATACTACACAAAGATCCACATGTTAACCCTTGATCCTAGCTACTTGTACTGGGAGGTGCTATAAAACTATGTACATAGGAAACCTAGTGGGAGGTTCTTGGGGTATTGAAGGTGAGTCATCCAAGAATATTCTAGGGCCTTTATTAATTCTCAAGTTTTCTATTTTATGTCTTGAGCTTGAACATTTTCAAATGCTAGGTATGATGTATGCAAATCAATGAGGCCACTCAATCTTTCCTTTGAATCTCCAGAAATGAAAACTAAAACAACCCCCTTGAATTTCATAAACAAATGACTGAAATAGTAAAAAAAAAAAAAAAAAAAAAAAATGAGAGAAAAATGATTTTCAGCAACTATCACTCACTCCAAATTTTAAAGAAAATGTTAGCTATCCCACCTAGAAAACTACAGAAAAGTGACTGATTTAAGAATGGATGAGATTTTTTAAAATAGTAAACAGTTCATGATATCATTAAGTCACCTAAGATCATCAGAAAAGACAGATGTTTACAATTCACAATAGTAGCAAAATTACAGTTATGAAGAAGCAATGAAATAATTTCATGCCTGGGGTCACCAAGGCATGAGGAAATGTACTAAAGACTCACAGCCTTAGAAAGTTTGAGGACCACTTATCTAACTTAACCACAGTAGCAGAATATTTAATAAAACATAACCATTTAAATAGTGTATTCATTCCTTATCTGTTGCTATAATATAAACACCTTGACAAAAGCCATTTTAGGGAGAAAGAGTTTATTTTGGTACATAGTTCCAGCAGGTCACAGTCCATAATGCTGAGGAATACATGGCAGCATGCAGGAGTGGGAGTCTGGTGCTCTTATTTCATATGCACTCAGGAAGCAGGGAGTGAACTGGAGCTAGGAAAGGCTATACAGTCCCAAACCCTACCTCTTAATACTCCACGTTCCCCAGGAAAAGCCTAAAGATCCCACAAACTTACTTAATAGTACCATCAGCTAGGAGTCAACTATTCAAACACTGGAACATATGAGGGGGCATTTCTCATTCAATCTCATCATGTAGCACCCCAAAAAGGCATTTCATGTATACCAGTTGTTCCTAAGTGGTATTTTTGAACACTAGGGACATAAAATAATTTCACAAAGCAATTAAAATAAAATATTAAAACAATTTTATAAAACTAGAATTACAGAAATATATCCATGAACATTTTTATTAACAGTAGGGGATCTAGCTATTTTGGTGAGATAGAACAAAATTTTAAAATGCTAGTTGTAGGACACTGGTAACACTGTAGATGTTGTGACTCTTTATATTGGAATTCAAATTGTTTAATTAAAATGTAACAAAATAGCTAGCCACAAAAACTTATATGCATTTCCATTGAGCACTGGCAAACAGAAAAGACAGTTTTCAAAGAAATTTAATTTCCAAAGCAAAATCTATAGAGTACCTGAAAATGAGTACATAATATTTTTAACTCAATGAATATTATCTAAAAATGTTTTTTTTAAAAAAAAAATCTGTAAAAGTTCTCTATTAAAGAACCAATAGTCATGGATAAAAAGAAAAGCTACTTACAGAGGTCAGATTTCTCCCAATTAATATGATATTAATAAAATCCTAATAAAATTTCCATTAGGTAAGTTTTGTGGAAAGTAACATTAGCACACAAAGATTAAGTTTATTGTAACAATGAATCAAGAAACAAACCAACTCAACAATAAATATGAACATGAAAGTAGCATTATAGATAGGTAGAGAACTTACAACCTGGCTGAACAATAATAGATTATTCTGCAAAAGGGGAAAAAAGAGAAAAAAACTTCACATTGACTTCATATAGTTGACCGAAATTAAGCTCAATGATATAAGGACAGAAATGCTACTTGGAAAACTCTAAATTTTTTTGAAGAATAGCTTCAAAAATTAGGGGAAAAAAATCTATAGAATGATCTCTTATTTTGCCAAAGATAATGAAAAATTTCATCATTGAAATTCAACTATTTATCGTAAAGGGGAGGTGATGCTGTTAAGTTCATATTAAGAATTTTTTTCCAAAAGATCTCTTAAGATTATAGGAAGGCAAAATAATGTCCAAGAGTACCAGCATGTACAACAGCATAATACTTAGTAGAAAAAAAATTCCAAATTTCAATAATAAGAAAAGCGAGTGAACAAATTATATATTAAATGTAAATAATGTATATTACTTAAATTAAACAATAGAGATTGTAATACAATGATAAACCATAGAAATACAATGAAGTTCCAAAAGGTTACAAGTGGTAGAAGATTTTCTTTCAGAAGTTTAAATACATAAAAAGTAAATAATGTATGATTTGTGGGCCCATTCAGATGTGGTAACATCTGTTTATTTAGGCAAGGACAATATAGTTTTGAAAATTAATGAAGTAAAATCTTTACAAAAGAAGCAGGGGTGCTTAAAGCAGACACAGAAATAACCCAGGTTAATGGCACCACTAACCAGTAAGTATGGCATTAGTGTACGTTAGTCACAGTTTTCATAAGTTCCATTTATGTAACATTTTAAACTAATGTCCCCCAAAGTGTGTACTGCAGAGTGAGTCTCGGTAGATATTGCCATTCACTATCAGTGTTAGCATTTAGGCATCTGTACTGGCCTGACCTTGGAGTATTTACAGGATATATCCTTGACTAGAGTCACTAAGAGTACCCCTTGAGTGCATTTGCTAAATTTCCTTATAAAAATAGGCAGGCTTTGCTCACCTCCAGTCTCTTTCTCTTTCGCTTCCTTTGCTCTCTTCTTCAGGGATCATTCTCTGCCCCTTTCTCTACCCTTCTCTCTCCTCCACTAAATAACCCTTCCATGTGGCACTATTGTATGGTTTGGCTCTTCATGCCACTTTTAAAACACAACATTGCTGGGAAGCTTCAAGTAGGTCCATGTCACAGGGGCTGTCGCCACTGTGGTGGAGCATGCACAGGTAGGATTTGTTGCAGAAAGCAGGTTTGTTTCAGGGGAAAAGAGCAGATCCATTGCTGGTGGAGCAGGCAGATAAGGTCCTAGCATGAAGTGGATACCTTTGGCAGGCCCTACCAAGGTATGCCACTTAGCAAACTCTGCATGCACAACAGAGCTAGTGCAAGGTTTATCGAGAGGAAAAGAGCCAAGGATTAGAAAAAGTGAAGGGCTACTTCAGACTGGGGACTTAAGAGAGGCAGGCAGACAAGAGGAAGAGAAGCAGGAGAGAAAAAAAGCAAGAGAGAAAATTAGAGAGAGAGAGAAGAGCAAGAAGCCAGAGAAGAGGCCAAGGGAGTAAGCTCTGCCTGGTGTGAACTTTCATTGTTTTGGTTTTTTAGAGTAGTTTTCTACTCACACAAAGGACTAAAATGTAGCATGCAACAGATACTTACAATCTACATGCCATCATAGACTCGCTATTTACCTCTCAAGCTACTTTGTTATTTACAACAAAGGAAGAATAATGCCTTTTGACATTTTTAATTGATGACTACTGTAATTGTAATCACAGAACCCTCATCCTGTAACTGGCAGACACTTTTCAAGGGTCTAGTGTTTAGGATTTGGTGCTCTTGATCAGGGAACCAAATGTTGTATTTAAAAGTGGTGTGAAAGAGTCAAACCATACAATGGAGCCCACATGGAAACTTTATTGAGGGGCGGGGAGAAAAAGGGCAGAGAAGGGGCCCCCCAGTTGGCAAAACTAGACCTTCCTATGTGAATACAGGATTCCACTATGGTGTTACTTCTGCCCCCACCAATTTTGGCCCAAGCCTTTCAGAGTCAGCCGTTAGAAGTCATCACTTCTCAAATGGAAAGTGGTTGAGTAAAACACTCAGTTCTAACCTTTGGCCTAAATGTGCATGTGAACACACACACACACACACACACACACACACACACACACACACACACACAAACACTGTACACATACACATATACTTTGTAACTTAATGAGTATGCCAACTATGAAATAAAATATCTACTAAACCAATTAGTTATTTTATTGACATGTCTGGTGGTGATAAAAAAAAAAAAGATCATGCATAATGTCTTCATGGTAAACAACTACTATATCACATAACATGGACTATCCTGAGCATTCATTCGGTTGTTGATAGTAAGCTGACTGAACTCAAAGATGAAAACACAAGTGTTAATTAAGATAGCTTTGCTGTAATCAGCCCTAAACTGTGGGATTTTTCAAAAAAAAAAATAGAAAGAATTAAAGTAGCAATTTATTTTCAAGTACTTTTACTAGAACATATTTAGCCTCCAAATTATAATTTGAATTTTATTCAGAAGAGTTAATTCTTTTGGGTGAGCATATTCATAGAAAACTAAATTCATTACTTTAATGATATAAAGTTTAAATGAACTGCTATTCATAAAGCATCCATATCTGTTACTCTTTAAAATCCAGTTGTCTTGATGGTTTCAAAAGTGTCCTTCTTCAGTACTTCTGCAAGGGAGGCTGCGGTTAACAGCCTATTATTATGTACTCCTTACTGAGCTGTTAATAGCTTTACAGCCTTGCAAAGAATACACCTGCTGCTCATAAAAACATTTATGTTGCTAAAGAATTTGGCTGTGTTTTAATATCATGTATTTGCAGTGACCTTGTAGAATGCATGCTGATCAAAATTTTTAGAGGAAAGAAAAACAAGAAGAAAAGACAGTTATCCATTTATGTGAACATATAAGTGGAAAATTAGAAAATCTCTTGATTATTGTAAGGGTTCTAATACTTCTAAAGTTATTTTTTAATAAATTGTTTTAAACATCTTGACAGTTTCCTCGCACTATTTGAGTTCATTGGGATTTTCATTCTTCAATTTTTTTTTCCTAATTTACCTATTAATTCTTATATATATTTACATTGGTAAAAAATGGTGACTATGAGATATACCCACATTTCCTCAAGGAAAAAAATACAATTTATTTGGATCTTTCTTATTTAACTAATAGAAACTCATAGATACATAATTAGAAAAATATAAAATCTTAGCTAAAGAAGCATTCTGCAGTTTTCCATGGCTAAATGCAGTCTAAATTGATTTTGGCCTCATTTCAGTTGGCAAAGGTAAGATTTCCCAGAAGCTGCATTTGAACCTTTTTACACAAGGACATTTAAATAAGGCAATCAAAGCAATCACACGTCCCTTGATTCTTGTAATTCTGTGGATAAATACAGCAGGTGAATGAATTAAATATTTCTGTCCCCTTTAATTTAGCTATATCTGAATGTTCAGATCTATGGCAAATCCTCCTGCTCACAACACATAGGTAATTTTCTAGTTAGTGAACTATACATGACCATAGTTTTTATTTTAGCATATTCAATAATTTCATATTTTTAAAGTCCAGTATAAAGCCAAAGTAAATACTTGTAATCTCAGAGATCAAGAGGCTAAAACAGCGGGATTATTAGTTTGAGAATAGCTTTGGCTCCATAGAAAACTGTCTAAAATGAAATAGCAAAATTCAAACACACTATTCATACCATCTAATAACATAGTTTAGTTGATTATTAGCATAGTAATCAAGGCTATTTTTCCTATTCATGTTCATCATTATATCAATCAGACACACAGTGAGTGGCTCCTGAAATATAGAATATCTAAGGAATATCCTGATATACTAATGAGGGTTGCATTCATAATCATCAGGCACTCATGCCCACAGGTAAAGGTTATTGACCTAAAACCAAAATAACTAGCTTCTGAAGATATTCTACCACCTGAAGCAATTTCTTACTGTTGAAATCCTGCCTATACATAGATATTATATCTAAATTTAATCATCCAAAGAATCAGAGATCTGGGCCCCTGGCCTAGCTATCCTAAATTTCCAAACATGGAGTAAAAAGATTTAAGAATATGTGGTTATCAAAGAACAATTTACTAAACAATAAATGCAGTTTCATCCACTAACTCAAATTTGACTTCTTTTATGTAACAAAAGTTTCCATTATCAACATGGGCATCTGTTTGATTGCATTATTAGCAGCAATAATAATCTGTCTTGTATTTGAACATAATCCCAGTTAGAATCACTTTGGATGCATTATGATTTGGTACCTCTCAGTACTGTGAAGTTACTGAAGCCATGGGTTTATCAGGATGCACAATGGCTCAATTAGAAAAAGCCATGCCTAAATCACGGAAAGGGAGATTTTATTCTTGAAATTCAGTTGGTTAAAAAAGCTACTTCTTCCATTGGCAAACATTGAAAGTCCTACTGAAATGCTCACAAAATTGGGAATCTCAGATTAAGACTCTAGGAAGCACATTGTCTCTTCATTTGTGGCATAGGGATCCTCCTACACTACAACAAAAACAAAGTGAAACAAAGAACCAAGAATATCATTTTGGCTTGTTATTTCCTGTTTGATTTCATAGATGAGCAAAACAAACTAAAAAATATAAGTTGTAACAGCTTTATTCTTACATGTGAGTCTTTTGGCTCCTATGATTAAAAACAAACTAGAGATCAAAGTGGCCTTCAGTATCTTCAGCTATGAGTCTTTAATGGCTTGGAGGTGCAATCCTAGTTAGTCTTAATCAATATCAGGTATCAAGGATAAAAGCTGAAAGATCAGAAAGCAGAGTGACTAGCCACCAGACACTTCTTACCTCTACAAAATTTCAGACCAAATAAAGGACAAAGATCCTGTCTCCACTTGCTTTACATTCCCATCTCTACCTCTCTAGTTTCGGGAATAAAAGCATGAAATGCCAAGTGCTGGGATGAAAGGTGTGAGCTGCCACCATCACCCATGCCCTACCCTACTTCCCAGGTTCTGTTTTTCTTTTAGACTAGTTCAACCTCTTGAAGCCCAGGATGGCCTTGAACTCCTGATCTTCATGCTTCCTCCTCTCAAGTGCTGGTATTAAAGGTTAGTGTCACCAATTCTTGACCTCTATGGTTAACTCATGGCTAGCTCTGCCCTCAGATCTACAGGCAAATTTTATTTGTCAGAAGACAAAATATCATACAGCAGACAGCTGCAAATCACACAAAACAGTAACAAAATATAATCTACTTAAACTCTTATTGGACCAACTACTTTCAAGGTCAGAAGTCCATATATCATGGTTCAGGGTGTGACCTACTTCTGTATAGGAAATATATCCTATTGTTTCTTACATTTTTGTGCTCACCAACATATTAAGAAAAGAGTAATGTGAAGTCACGAACATTTAGTATATAAAGTTTCTTAGTGCCATTTAGCTTTTTATATCATTTGATGTTAGCAACTATGCAGGGCAATAAATGATAATGTAGATTCTTGAGCTTCTGAGATGAAGAGTTTAAGTGAAGCTAACATCTCAGGCCAGCCAGCAGGAGTGATACTGACAGCACTGTGAGGATACTGTACTTCGGTCATGTCATCTGTGAGACCTGCTTCACACAGACCGGAGGGAGGTGTGAGGATTTTCTATTGCAAGTGTCCCTTGCCTTTAGTATTGAAAGAAGGATGAGAGTCTTAATATTAAAACACATGCTCCTTTTATGCTTTTAATTGATTTTTTTGACTGATCTAGCTTGTTATTTCAGCCTATAATGTCATCAGTTCTTCCAAACAACACAGTAATTCCTGTGCTTAAATTGATTAAGATTTTCTAGTGTTAAGACAAAATATCATGAATGAATGTAGTGGTTTATAAAGAATACATGATCACTGAACTGTGTCATAATACAGTTGGGAACTCTGAAATATTGATACTTATATATTATACCTTTCTACTAATACGTATTAAGATAGCCCAACATACACTTACTTAGAGTTACGATTTATAATATATCTCTTGAAATAGCAAGTTAATGATTTGACTAGGAAATAGTGTGGAAAGCTAATCTCTGCTCTAAAACAAAGGACTTCAGCTCAGATGCTAGAAAATTGTCTAGGAAGGGGATGGGGTAAGCTGGCTCAGCAGGCAAAGGCACAGACACCAAGAGGTGATTCCAAGCCTCAGTTCAGTCCTGTGAACTCATGTCATGGACAAAGAAGACATAACCCTTCAAATTGCCCTCAGTCTTACCTTGTTCACTGTGTCATAATTCTATCCACAATCTCTGTCTCTCCATCCATCCATCCATCCATCCATCTGTCTATCGATCAACATCTATCTCCATATCTCCCTTCTCTGTCTCTTGGGACATGTCTCTGTGAATAAATCACTTGCCACATAGGGAAGAGGACTAGAGATCAGATCCCCAGAACTAAAGTGCTGGGTGGACATGGCAACTCACCTGTATTCTCAGGCACAAAAGTTAGACAAAAACAAAAAACAAATAAATAAAAAATAGAGAGCCCTGAAGCAAGCTGACTAATGATGAAGGAAGACTCCTGATATAAACCTCAGGCTTCTACCTACATGCCCACACACCAGAGTCACAGGTAAAGTAAATAAATAATACTAAAGAACTCGTTTTCTTTAAGGGTCTGGCAACAGGGAGTTTAATTATGCTCCAGCAAGTAAATGAGCAACATGAATAAGCTTTTTTGTAAATGGGGAGATCACAAGAGTGGGTATGAAACTGAGAGTACTAATAACTGAGTTTAATGGGGTGCATGATGTAAAAACACCAAATAATAAATATTAAAAAAAGAACTCCCATGCTTACATTTCTATTTGAATGAATTTTTACTTCCTTTTCTATGTAAGAAGTATGTCACATGACAACGTATTTTGTACCTAATTTACAAAAATGTGATGGCCTGTATTTACAAATAATAGTCATCCAGTGGAGACTGATCACTGAAATATTTCTCATATTCCACCGCTACTCTCTCCTATTCCAGTACAATTGTGTCTATCTCATCTTTCTTTAATTCCTCCAGAATTAGCAAACTAGATATACTTAAAACCAGTCTTCTGCTGTTTATTTAATTTTCATAGTAGTTTTCTGTTACCTTGCATTGTTTATTTCTATCTTATTCGCACTGTTATCACAAACAGAGCTGCTCCATTTTTATGTATATTATTTCCTCTGGCTTTGCATTTAAAAAAATTTACACCCCATGGTTTGATAGAATTAATGGAAGGACCACTCCATTCTGCCACATTGTTACAGTGATTTAACTTTGCAAATGTTCACTTTGACATTTGCTGTAACATTTATACTTGAGAAAATCCAGATATGCATGTTAATGTTTCTAAAGATGTTTAGTGTATTTTTCTTTCTTTGACACTTATTACTAACTTATGCTAATTTTATAATAAAATTTCTATATCAAGTTTTTATGTAGCTATTTTACAATCTGATCTCAACTACTACTGTCTTTAAGATTTCCTAAACTTTCCACATATTTAGATAAAGTATAGAGCAATCCTCAAATATTCTTACAGCAAATAATTTCCTTTGGGAATTTTTATTTTTACATACAATTATTTCATTAATCCTCAGTTGTCCAATATATGTGAATTATTTAAATGTTTTAGTCCCTGATATTTCTATTCCCTCTTTTCCTATCACTACATTTATCCTTATCACCTACATTTTGATTTTGAAACGCTAATAAATAATTCAAATTTTTAGGAATGAGTGAACTAATCCATCTACAAAGAATCATTCCAAGTCCTCAATGCTACACAAAGCTACATATGCAACTCAGGAAAGCTGGGGGAAGGAGAGATGGTCTTCCCAGGAAACAGCACACAAACTGGTTTTCCAGTGACAAATAACCCTGAAACATACATACAACTAACATTTCTGAAATGAGCAGATTATATTTATGAATACATATACATATTATATGTATATTATGTATTTTAGATAGATCATATGTATATATACACATAATTTTAAAAAGAGCTTGAAGTCATATATGGGTTATGAGATGGGAAAATGTAATTATATTATAATCTCAATAAATATATAAATAAGTAAAAGAAGCAAAGAAGTTTAAACTTATTACTTTTTCATAATACAGATTTAATAAAATGTAGTAAGAAATTCTGCAGTGAAGAAACTTTTCTCTGTGAACAAGTATGTGTGCAGATTTAAACATTTCATTTTTCTTATATATCTTCATAAATATGTATAATACGGGACAGAAGAAAAATCATTGTTCATTGATATCACAATTAGATGACACAGGACCAGTGAAAAGGTTTAAAATGAATAAATATGAAGATTATGTGCTGAGATTTTATTTATTTATTTATTTATTTAATTTATTTATTTTTTAAGGATTAAACACAATTGTTAACAAAATTAAACAAAAAAGGGAAGACCTACTTCAATAAAACTAGAAATTGAAAGGCAAACATTATAACAGATATGAATGAAATTCCAGAAAATCATAGGGACATACGTTATAAATTTATTTTGATAAATTGAAGATTCAGAAAATAACTGGAGAGTTTTTAGATAGCAAAATTAAACCTAAATTCAAGGAATGATTTTAACAAATGCATACTTTGTAACCTTGAAATACTTGTAATACTAATAAAATATTCCATACTAAAAATAAAAGACAGCAATAAAGAAAACAATATGGACTTACTACAGAATTCTATTATAACTTAAAAAATGAAGACAAATACATATCATATAATTTAATAAAATCTAAAAGAAATAAGCAAAGCCTTTAAAAGTTACAAAGCCAGTGAAACCCTGATATTAATCATAATATTTCTGTTTTTTTAAAAAAATCATATATATATATATTATTTGATGTTTTAAACATCATGTACCCATCAAATTTAGATATCAGACCTCTCAGTATCATGCCCACTCTTATGATCTCCCCACTTACAAAACTGCCCATTCATGCTGCTCATTTGCTTACTGGAGCATAATTAAACTCCTTTTTTCAACACAAAAGTTGGGTAATTTATTTATTTGTTTGTTTACTTAAGAAAGGGTCACTTTTTGTAGCGCTGGCTACCCTGAAACTTGATGTGTACCCCACACTGCCTTTGAACTCTAATGTTCTACCTGCCTCTGCCTCTCAAGTGCAGAATTAAAAATGTATATCATTATATGTGACATAAATATTAATTTTTAAGTTTTGCAATTAAAGTTCAAACTGCTATGTCCCATATTCCCAAGAAAACAAATTAGCCACTTGATACCATATGAATGATTTTGTTATTGCTCTTTATTTTTGAGATATTATTTTAGTTATAACATTTCTTTTACTTTCCTCCCTTTAAACCTTACTACATACCACTTCTTACATTCCTTCAAACATGACTGCCTTTGTCATAAATTATTATTTTAGGTATATATTTATTTTATACTTATATTGCTAAATGTAACCTGTTGAATTCATATACTGTCGCTTGTATGTATGTTTTCAGCTGCCCATTAGGCACTGGACAGCTAATTGATGTGCTCTTCCTTGAAAAAGACTACCTTTCCTATTCTTAGTATTACTTGGTTGTGATAAAATGTTGGTAAAGAAAATTATTTTCTTCATGTCTCATTTGGTTTATCATTAGGTGATGGCACATAATTTTAGATTGTTACAATAATTTAATAATAATTTTCACATTTAAAGGTAGATTACAGAGCAATGGAATCATTTCTTCATAATTGGTTAACAGCTAGCTCTACTCTGACGCTAGACAGTGCAAATATAAATGCTTTTATAATGATTTACTTCTGACTCACTATTGACAGGTGCTGACGGGGGAGCAGTAGGAAGGATGAGGGGGACCTGTACTTGGCATATAAAGTGAATAAATAATTCTTAAATAAAATTTATAATCTAATGCAAGAACACACAAAAATTAAATAATAAATAATGTTAAATTTGGGGAAAAATATAAGAAAGCTTTATTAGATATATGCTAGTTTCTATAATAACTTTTACACTTTTACATTTTACTTTCTCCTTATAGCAAACTTACGACCTTGTTTTCACATCCAAACTTTATTTATGGAATAACTTTACTGGTCCATTCTTAGTACTAACATTTTGTAGTCATGCTATAATAATTTAACCATATCCCTTGCAGAAAAACTTATCATTAATTTTACTTAATCATTTACATATATCTGATCAACCAATTGTTACTATCTGATTTAAGACCAATATGCTGTTCCATATTGCTGAAAATTTAGTGTACTAAGAATGTATGTGCTTTCATTCTAGATGAATCATGATACTCATTGGAAGAAGCATATGAAAAAAAAGACATGAATGCCTTTCACAGTGATTTATGGTCTTCTATTTTTGATTACTGGTGGTAATCAAGAATTGATTGTAGTAAATTACAGCTACCGTACATTAAATGACACTTCTCAAGTATAGCCAGAAAGTGCTTATGTATTTAAAATTACTCTACAGTTTTCTTGTGCATATTTTAAAATTTTATCATAGTTGAAAAACATTTCAGAGCACTCTACTGACTTCCCAGGTATAATTAACAGCCAGCCCCCACACACACACACACACACTCTTGCCCTCATTTTCTTCAAGTCAGGAACATCTTACACGATTTAAACAAAGAGAGAAAAGAAAGCAGTCGTTTGATAGCTATGAAATCAAACTGTGAATTTGGTTGATAGGATGATCAACATGCAGAATTGGATCTCTCAACCTAAGTAACCAGAAAGTGGAAGTGTTTTTTCTCTGTGGCTCCGGATGACTGAGCCAGGTATCCAGGAAAACAAAACCATTGACCTCTGCCTTCCTTTTATAACTGAGACACTACATCATCTTTGCTCCCTCTGCTGGCCTGGGTAGGTAGAGTACATGAAATGACTCAAATACCTACCACTGGAACTGCTAATTTCAGTTACAGTACTAAATAATATAGGATTCTCATGAATGGTGTCATCCTAGGACATTCCAATGAAAGAAAGTTTTACAACATAATGTTAATAGCAAAAGCCATATATCATAACCAGAGGCCAGTAATAGGTAAAAGTTAAGGTCACTTATTTAAAAAAAAAAAAGGATTAAATTTTCAGTTTAAATGTCATTAAATCCAAAATATTCCTTTAGAAGTATAATGCTACTCTATACTTAACAAGTACTAACAGGTCAGTTTTACTGTAGGAATAAAATAGTAGTTCACTAAAAATTTATAGTATATTAGAATGAAAAACATACAAACAAGTTGATGGCAGATAGATTTTTTTATAAACATAAGTGCATGTAAGCACAAAAGAAGAAAAGCTAACTTCTTAACAAACAACTAAATCAGTCATAGTTGCATTAACAACACAATTCAATGTGGTTTCAATAAATATGAAACTGAAATTATGTTTCTGTTTTAATCACTACTGTATATTTTTTACTCAAGATTTTAATATTGTGCCATAAAAGAAAAACAGATTATTTGTTTCTATAGTAAAATATTAAATATTTAGGAATATGGGTCTTGTTAATTTTTGTCATTTAGTTAAATATTTTGAAATTCTGTATTTGGAAAATGACAATATTTTTGTTTGCTTTTGGTATGTATACTAAAAGTTGTATTTTAGCCAACCTAAGTAACATCTACTAGTTAATTCTAAAATTTTCCAAGTTGACTCTAGAAATTTATTAGTAAACAGTACTCACTAATAAGAATAAAATGGTTTCCTATATAATAACAATAAAATGATAGTTCAATGTTAGAATTGTCACTCGTATTTTGCAGAAATTATTGGGCTTATTTTATCAAAAAACTAAGTTGTGATTTAGAAGAACATTTTATATATACTATATTGATTTGGGGTGGAATAAGATTCCTCTCCAGAGAACTTTATAGGATGCATAGATTAACATGTAGTTCTAATCAAGGCAAATGACACAACAATAGAAATGAGGTTTCATAACATGTGCCTTTTGCAATGATTCCATTTGACAGAGATGTTACACCTTCAGATATTGCATTCACTCTACTTATTTGGTACAAAATTATAAAAACCTTAGAGATAGAATACACTCAGAGTCAATAGCTTTTCCAGAGTTTTGACATTCTCATTAAATCCAAGATGAGAAGAAAAGTCAACCACAATGCTATAGCTTAATATGTTTAGCTCTGCCTCGTGTCCCCAGAAAGTGCTCTATTTGAAATAGTCCACTAAATGAAGTAGCTGGAGTCTCCATGTAGCTCTGCTTTGGAAAGTAGTCATCAAACACACTTTAAATCTAACACTCATGCCTTTGTATTTAAAATCATGAGAGGTATCTTCCTCCTTTGAGAAAAAAATACATTTTTTTCCTGATATGCATGTGCCAATTCATGCAATAAAATTCTTTCAAATTTTTATTATTTCAAACTTTATGTCACTAGACCATGTGTGATTATTTTTTTGTCTGAAAGAAAATGTCATGTTGTATGTCTGTATGTGATAAAGAAAGAAAGAGACAGAGAAGCAGAAAGAGACATAGAAAACATTCTTTACCAAGAATAAACAAGGTGGCAATCCTAAATACCAATAAAATTGTCATCTGTTGCTTATAGTTATAAGTCACCGTGACTGGATGCTAATATGCTACCAAATCATGTAAGACAGAATCTTGGACTTTGAACAAATTCTGATCTCAGGGTGATTGTAAATTTTCCATGTTCCAAGCAAAGTGAGGTGACTTCTTAATATTACCTACAAAGTCTCTACACAATAGATCAATTTAGAAATTGATCAAGAAATTTTCCAGAAAATGGAAATAAGGACAGCATATATGGCTGCATTAGCTGAGCTAGACGGTCTCTGGACTTGATTCCCATTTATATTATAGTGAAACAAAGTGGAATTGAATAATATCATTTTTCCTGCTTTGGAAATTTGTTATGAGGACTAAAGAAAGTGTGTAAAAACATCTTGACAGTTGTACAGCACTATATAAATCATGTTCCTTTGAATATGGGCACTTTCATTTTTGTAAGTTTGTAGAAAAAAGTCATAACCATTATTATGTCCATCTAGCTAATCTAAAATTTACATTAAATTTGTAATTTAAAGAGATGCTATCATTTAAAATCTGACAAGATTCAAAGACTAGGAGAAAGGAAACCAGCTAAAGGAGCACTGTCAGTGCTGGCCTCTTGTATCAGAGTATCTCAAAACCCTATAAAGAGTGAGAACCAAATGCATGTTGCAGGATGAATGCATTTATATAGGTGTAAACTAATGCCTCATATAAGACAGAAGTCTTGCTAAAGAGTGCTGAACAAGCAAAGTCAACATTAAATCCAAAACTGAAGCAGTCTAACTGAGAGCTCTACACTGTGCCTTCCACTGAGCCAGAGTATGTTGCACTTGACTGTAGGTAAATGCAGACTGAGTGGCTGAGCACCAGAGTCTGTCTTCTTATTCAATTTCCATTTTTAATCACATGCTAAGTCTGCCTTTAGTAAGAGTGTTCTTTCAGTTATCATAAAAAGTTACCACCTACAGAAATAAAGCTAAATCCAATATTTTAAGAAAATGGAAGTTTCAGTGCAACAATGAGACCCTAGTCCCAATAAAGCCTTTGTTCTCAGCACCTGGGAAGGAGCAATTTAAACTCTACAGTCTTCCTATGGGAAGACATTGTAAATGAATGCTGAAACGTCTAAAGAATTATCAATAAATATACTGTTTAACATTGCTCTATTTTCACACTATTTTATTCTGAACTTGTATTCTTTTCTATGTAAGACACCATGGGTAGATTTTATTCTGTGAAACGATACTTATAACACAATATTAACATTCAATATTACTGTGTGTTTTCTTCAGATTTGGTGCTATTTTCTGTGCTCATCCAAGGAGAAGGTATAAAACTGCCTCCACTGCAACCAACATACTTCATTGCATGACTGTCAGTGCCTTGTGCAATGTGCATCTGTGTACTGACCAGAGTTCAGTGTACAATGCCATTGTCACCAAAGCTGATGAAGTATTAGGTGTAGATTGAATAGATTTTGTACCTAATACAGTTTACAAGTAATAATCCTAAATTTACCACAAAGTATATCCTAAAGTTCATAAAGAAAATTAGTAAAATTATAAATTGAGTATAGCTAATATAGTACTTAATAAGAAATTGATAAAAAAAAGTGTGTGTGTACATATATATTTGAAGCATATACTGATAGTTAAGAAGTTAAGTTTGAAACATAAATAAGGTATGAAGACAACATAAAAGGTAGATAGAGGAAAGATAACAATTTATACTATAAGTAGATATTAAATGACATAAGAAAGAATGCAAAATTAAGAGGGAAACAAAGGTATTGGTTATTTCAAAATTTTGGAAATTACAAAAAGTAACATTAAGAATTATCTGGGATGGCTGTATGAGTATCCAACCAATCTCTAATTTGACTTAAGACGTACTCCATGAGATGGAACCCATTCCTGACACTGCTTGGGAGACCAAGAACCTGAAACTAGATAGCACAAAGACCTAGGATAAAAACTAAGTATTATTTTTCTAAGAAAAACAAAACAAATACCTAGCAATAAAATGACTCCTGAAAACATTCTGCTGTACTCACAGGTCAGTACCTTTGCTCAGTCATAATCACAGAATCTTCCACCTGCAGCAGATGGGAACAAATACAGACACCCACACTCAGATATGTCACAGAAAGTGAGAGCCTTACCTAAGTGGGATGTCTTCATCAAATCCCCCCTCCCCTCAGGGCTCAATGAATCCTGAGGATGATGAGGCAGAAAGAGCATAAGAGCCAAAGGGAATGGAGGACACAAGAGAAAAAGGCGAGACCCTCTAAATGAACATGATAGATGCACATGTGCATCCTGAGAGACTGTGATAACATGAACAAGGCCTGCATATATCTGGGGCTCTAGAGATAAACGAAGATATGAACATATGTCACCATCCCTAACTTAGAAGCTCTTTCCAATGGCTTATTTATTTATTTAATTTATATTTTTCTTCTTTTTACCCTAACAAGTCCTTTTCATATACATCATGACTACCAGTTTAATATTTTTATGGGATTTCTGAGTATGGAGCAAGTGAGATTCTGCATTTATATTTGTTTCTTTTACCTTCTCCTGAGCTCTTTTTCTTCTATTTGTTTGTTTTGTCCAATTTTTGTATATTAGTTTTTGTTTTATCTTATTATATTTTATTTTATTATTATACATTAGAATCCTGTTTGCTTTCTAATGAGAGACAGAAAGAGAGTGGCTCTGATAGGAGAAAAGTTGGAAAAGAACTAAGGAGAGTAGGAAGAGGGGAAGCTATAATTCTTTATCTTTCTTTACAAATCCCCCCATACTCATCATTTCATATGGTAAGGCATCATCCGAGACACCACAGAAATTATCTACTGAAGGAAATTATATGAAATGTGCACTATTTTCTTCATGTGCACAAAACTAAAAAATCTAAGTGATCAGCAAATTTCTACTTCAAATAATATGTGTGACAGGCATATTTCTATTTCTCTAGGCCTTGGACTTTTCCAGCTCTTGATTACAAATGTCTTAACATCAGCTGACACCTGTTTCAATTCTCAGCAGATGATTATTGCCAACAATATTTATAGACCTAATTTTGATTCTCTGGATTCTATTCTAGATGCATAAATTGCTATTTACTTTCTACTCTCAAAATTGCAATTTTGTGTTTATTACTTACAATATAGTTATGGTTTAGTCATTTTATAATTAATTTTTATTATTTAAGGTAGAGATGAAAAATTTGATTCCTTCATTCAGACACTGAATTACCAGATAGTATGTAAGTTCTAAAAAATAAAACTGAAACATTTATTAATAAGCCTTCTGTTAAGAACCATTTTATCCAAAGCAGCATAAAAGAAATTATTGTCATAGTTCTAAATCTTAAATCATCATCCTGAAGTAAACAGAACTTTGACACATCCTCTGAATGTGTAGATGTGTAGATTTTTATAATCTTTTATTAGTCTAGAAATTCTCTTTAAAAATAGAAGTTTCCAGGACAACCAAAAGCAAGATCCTGATAATACAGATATGATTAGGCCTCAACTGAGTCTTTCAATTATAAACCCTGAAAGGCTTCTTTCTGCCTTCCTTGGGATTTTTACATTTAGATTTACAAAAAGCATAATTCTCTTTGGGACCTGTTGATGTAAACAGATCTGTATATTTAGAAAAGTTATTTGTACAAATATAGATTGACTCTCTCTTATCTAATATCCTTGAATGTTTCAGATCTGGAGGTTTTTTAAATTTTGATGAATTTACATATACATGAGATACCTTGAAGATGATACCCAATTCTAAGCACCAAATTCATTTGAACTCCTCATATGCATAGCCTGAAGGAAATCTTATGCAATATTTTCAGTGCACCAGCATCCTGACTGTGGCATACCATATGAGCTCAGGTGTGGAACTGTCCACATGTGACATCATGTCAGTACCTGATCAGTTCATGTTGAAGACCATTGCAAACTAGAGATTTCAGAATAGAGGAGCTTATGAATAACTTATTAAAATATAAGTTTTTAAAGGAAAGCTTTTTTTAAAGATTTATTTATTATGTATACAGTATACAGAAGAGGGTACCAGATGTCATTATAGATGGTTGTGAACCACCATGTGGTTGCTGGGAATTGAACTCAGGACCTCTGGAAGAACAGTCAGTGCTCTTAACCTCTGAGCCATCTCTCCAGCCCAAGGAAAGCTTTATAAACCCCAAAAAATAAGAGTTTAGTTCATTCCCCCACCACCATAGTCTTGTAAAGAAACCCTTACAAAGACAAGTAAGCAATTCTGTTCTTACAGAAGAATAAGAGAGGACACTTAAGAGTAGTGCATTCACCTGGTCATTCAGAGTGCCAAAGTAAGCCCATTTCACTTTAGTAAAAGTGAAATAGTTTAATACAAAACCTAGGAAACAGACTAGTGTCCTTCCACACCTGACTATGATTCACAGGAAGGGGGCATTCAGAGTGCCAAAGTAAGCCCATTTCACCTTAGTAAAGGTGAAATAGTTTAATACAAAACCTAGGAAACAGACAAGTGTCCCTCCACACCTGTCTATGATTTCATAGGGGCTGTCAGTTTTTCCTATCTTTCTGCTGTCACTGCTTTCTATGGACACATTTTGAACCTGATCTCACCATCACTATGTAGCTTACACATCTAAAATTGAACTCTGGAATCTCAAGGGGAAAAAATTACTTTACTTTATTTATAAAATTTTCATATTAATGATAAAAATGCAAAGAAACAGAGTTATAGATCAATGCAAAGGTAAATTTCAAAGCTTAAAAAGCTATTTTTTGTATTTTCACCACAAGTCTACTCACAGATAGAGAGAACTAGCATCTCGGCACTCACTGCATTGAGTTCCCACACTAATGATATTCTGTCTAATTTAATTTGTCCATTTTGGTGAAGAAGTTACTACTCTGTCTGAACATGCCCTTAGACTACCATTCAATCAAGTCACAACCACAGTCTAAGTCACCAGTAGTCCTAGTGTAGTTGAATACAAGTAACCATCCTATTAATAAATTTCCAAATCATACATATATCATATATATGTATATATACATATATATATATATATAAAATGCTGATCTACTAAGTGCTATATTGTGGAAACCCATGCTTACATTTCTTTCAAATCAGTATTTTTAATATTCAGAGCATCAATTCTCAGTTTTACTGGGGACTGCTTCTAGGAAATGGTAGGGTCACACCGCCTCATTTCCTTTCTCCTTTTTTCTGTCCCTAGGAGCATGAGCAGCTCACCTATTCTTCCACGAGGTCCAAGGCCCCCAGTGTCATCATCACAGGTCTCAAGCCATCTACCAAGTACATATTTCATATCCGAGTGAGGACTGCAACAGGATACAGTGGCTACAGTCAGAAGTTTGAATTTGAAACAGGAGATGAAAGTAAGTTTCACTAAAGGATATAAAGTAAGATGATAATTTAGGACTAAACTAGTTAACCTGATAATTTAAAACCTGGTGTCTCAATTTTACTGCCTCTTCCTTTCAAATGAGATGCAGTTCATATAAATACTCACATATTCACTTGAGTTACTGTTTTGATGCTAATCAATAAATACCTATTGAAATGCCTTGCTCTCAAACAATCATGTATCACCAATATGTCCCTATATGCAGAATTTATCATGCATGCTATTATATAGCATCTTAATGAATGATGCAAGTCTGATTGTCTAGCAGTCCCAACATTATAATACTAATGAAAACTTGGAAGAGATCAGGCCACAAACGGTTTCAGCAGTCAGTTCAAAATATGCACATTTGGCTTATTGTCTCAGATCAATAAAAACAGTGGTCAAGAGACACATTCCATCAGTGTGTACATTACAAAATTAAATATAGATGCATAGGTTTTATGATCACTTGCATTATTTCCACAGACTCAGCATACTGAAAGCCAAAACCTGAGATGAAGGGAGTGAAATATAATATGCATTTTGAAATCTCTTACTCATTATAACCCAGATATACTAATGAATAGAGAACTCCATTATTCTATCATCTTTATAGGGTACTAGGGAGTGGCCACATTACCAACTATGGCTAGTCACTGCAGCCACTCTTGAAGCTTTGCCTGAGTTCTTTTTCTGTTCTATAATGACTTCTATCTTCAGAAATATACTTACTTCAACACGACTCAGCCCTAATAGCCTTCTTGGCCCCTCTGTTCAGGATCATAGTCATGTATACTTTCTTGACACCTGTGATAGTACATGCCACCAGTCTAATACTTTTATTCGAATTTTTATTTTCTTCCAAGATAAATATATTGTAAACCATGAGAATAAAAATGGCCATATCTCTTCAATTTGCTTTTGTATCCTTTGAACCTTATACAGGGCATGGGTAGTTTAGGTGTTCTATGACTGAATATACAACTGCCAGCCAATAAAGAGCCTTTCAACTATATCTTAGAAAATTTTAGAATTAATATCAAGTACAAGTTTTACATCAGGATTTATTTTCTTATTGGACTAGATTTTAAATAGATCTCTCCTGGTGAATTTTTCTGAGAGTGCATTTAAAACTTAATAATTCAGTACCCACATATATGCTTTTAAAAAGCAGATGAATTATTTCCCATTTAGAATAAAGAGAACTAAATAGTTGTTAACATTTCTAAGCTGTGCAGTAAATTTTGATCAATACTAATACACATAAATGTAAATTTGAAAAGAACTCTACAGGTTCCAAAAGACAGTGGCCTTTGTTTTATTACATAGGCTATGCATAACAAGTGGTTAGAGGAAAATGGTTCACAGGATGTGTCAGGGACACATTTTTAGATACTTTTACTTTGATTTCACGGTATAACCAGTAAAGATACACTTTGTATCTTGAAATGTTGAACTGAGACCAGCCTAACTCCAGGCATGTGCACAGTTCTACACTGAGCAATTTACACAAATCATTTCCTTTAATTCTAACAGCACTGTGCCTCTTTTTAGAAACATAATTAGCTGCATCCATAATTGTATACTAGTGAGTGGAGGTAATAGATGAAAGCCATAGAACTGGCTAACAATAGCAGCAGAAGACAGTGAACATTGTGTTTTTTAGTATGAAAGTGACTTTGATTAGACCTGTAAAAAGATAAAGTATCTAAGAAGACTCTAAAATATCTGATTGTCTAAATCTAGAGTTCAAGAATATAAAGTGATTTCTAAGTCAATTTACAGCAAAAGAAAAAAGCATTTAAAAGTTCATTTTTATTGGACTACCTCTAAATTGCATTTTAAAGCATGTTGTTTATACCCAGAAGAGAATTCCAGTGAATAATGTCTTCGTAGGATGGGGGCGGTTTTGCCATAATTCAATAATAGGATGATATGCACCTTAGTTGATAGCATCTGTCTTTTCCTCTTCATATTCTCCTAGCTCATGTGTAAATTTTTATAGCTTTTGTTTCTCAAGTAGTATATGAAGTATTATGATGTCAACTTTATTACTCAGTTCTCCCTTGTGTCTTCCATTTAATTAACTAACTTTATAATATACTCAGAGAATGGGTAGGGGCTGGGTGGAGTAGGCTCTCTCTGTTTGATGACCTACTTAAAGTTCTTTTTTAAATAGAAGGTTTACTGTTCTGTTCTCTTCCACTATATCTATTTTGCATTGTTCAAGCTAAAGGTTGCTAACAAAAACAATAAAATAAAGAATAGACTGATTCTTTTAGAATTATAATGATGTTCTTAACCATTAATAACTACTGTGCTATAAATTATAGTGATATCCAAAGAATAGTTATAGTAATAGTTCTTAATCTTCAAATTCAGTATCTTCACTCATTTTTTCATTCATTAATTTATTATTGAATCATTATAACTCATTATAATATGTTAATTAAAGTAGCTAACAAAAATAAGGATTATTAATTATGGCTGCTAGACTATAATAACAACTTACCTGAACTAGCATGGTAGCTCCATTTTCTCTTCTATAGAACAACATTATTACATATGTATATAGAGACATATATTGGTTATAAAGTAATAATAGATATTGATAGATAGTATGTTTAGTTGCACACAGAATAACACTATCTCTTTTTATGTTTAATGCTAATCAGAGTACCAAGCATATATTTAATAAATGCATTGATCAGTTGCCCATTTTATATTGGACATGTTAAGTACTATGCTCAATCTCTTTCTACTTTTGTTAGGATAAAGTAAACAAAATTAGAACAAATTAAACAATAATAGTAAGATAACAGTAATATAAAATATTTCATGTGGATATTCTTGAAAGACATACAGAAACAGTATGGATACAAATATTTTTAATTAAAATAAATTGACATACTATTCCAAAATACTAATAATAAACAATATTCCACTCACAGGTCAAATAAAGTTTGTTCTGGCTGAGATTAACAAACCTGCAGAAGATGTTGATTGCCACAAACTTAACAGTTATATCCTTCTAGTCAGAATTTTGTGTGGATTAAAATTAAAATAAAAGCTATATAACCATTTTCTATATCTTTAATACTGCTTTAAAATGTATTTTATACATTTTAGGATAATAATTTGTTTAAATTATACATATCTTATATAGTATGACAATTTTTAAAGATTATAAAATCAACTATTTATTTTGTCTAAATCACTGTATATATCTGTTTCACATTAACATCATTTTAGAGCCACAGGATATAATTATATGTGCATACTTAACCACAAAATAAAATATTGTCAGATTATAGCTACATTTAGCTTTTCTTTGCACTCTAAAAATATTTTTAATCTATCCAATGGGAGCATAATTCATAGTTAAAATCCAACATTATTGGAAAATTGAAGTTCTACATTTAATGATTGTCCATTTACTTCATTTTTGCTCTAGTTATTTTTCAGGTAACCTGAACAAACCAATACAATGCTTTTCCCTGAAAGCATCAATTATAGCTTGCATTTCATATTGTATAAATCTAGGTTTCACCTGTAGGCTACATACACAGTTTTGCAGCACAAAAGCCACATCTGTCAGCAATTTCAAACATATAGTAACTGATTCCTAATGACTAACAGATTTTATACACCTTGAAATAAACACAAAAAAATATCATGATCAGCATTAGCAAACTAAGGAATAAATTGCTGAATTACAGCAATATTTTTAAAATCCCCTCTTAAACATTTATACCAAAAATGGAATATAGATTTGAATGAATGGATTTAATCAATAAGTGTTTCTGAAAACATCTGTAAAAGTTATTTAACTTAGTAAGGTCTGATTAGATACAATTGGTTCATTAGAATGAGACACTCACGAGAGTGACTCTGAATGTGAAGATACAAGATTGCCTTTAGTTCTTTCTTTCATAATGCATTCTTCATGTTCTCGAGAAACTTATTTTTCTATGTTCTATGTTGTACAAAGTTAACCCCTAAATCATTGGTGATTAAATAATCATATTTTATTGAATAAAATATGAATGTCTCAATAAGTAATCACCTCCCTCCAAATCTAATCTGAACAGACACTGTTTCTCTTCATCTCTTTTTGTTAATGTAAACTCTGTGAAAGTGGAATTGTTTGGCACTTCAAACACAAAGTTTGACTAATGTCAGCATATCTCAGATTCTTCCCATACTCTCAACTAAAATGTGCAAAAAGACTACTACATTATGAGCTTCAGACAAGCTCTCCTATTCCTTGATGCAGTCTTGATAAACAAAAAGCTATCTCTCTTGTTTTGAGGAAGAAAATATTTTTGTTGTTAACATGTTTCCTTCTTAAATTTATGTTTTTGAAGCCTCTATTCCATGTGACCCAGTCTGCTGGCTCAAACACAATCTGTATTGCTTCAGTTGCCTAAAATGAAATTAGCTACATCATTATTAAGAGCACACAGAAATTTTGAAATGATTATTAATGGTGGAGCATGAAGCAGAAAGAAGATCAAGTGACCCTGGTAGAAAAATAAAAAAGTTAATTAATCAACGAGGTGGTATAGTTCATATTTATGAGTCTGCTCTGAGGAGAACAAATTCCAGAGTATAGCACATTAATTTGGAATGATTTTCAATCAATAGCTTACTTTCTGAATTGGCAGATATACCTTGTAGTTAGAAGATTTTCTGTTCCTCCTGGACAGTCACCATCATTTAGTCCCAATGACCCTCAACTGAAGAATGGATTAACAAACTGTGGTACATCTACACAATGGAGTACTACTTAGCAGTAAGAAAAAAAATGATATACAAAAATTCACAGGCAATGGACGGATTTGGAGAATATCAAGGTCTCACAAACCCAGAAGGATAAGCAAGGGATATAGTCACTCATTAGTGAACTTTAAGAAAAAATGTTCTTATTTTATTGAAAGATGATGGGTGGATAAAATAATTTAAACACACACACACCAAAAATAAACCACCTTCTGGTTTGACTGTAGAAGGGATGCTTAGCAGAAATTTGTGGTAACCATAGTACATCTGTGGGCATTTGCTGTGACATACTGTGCTTTCTTCATCTGTAGCTGAGCCTAACCTGGCTTAGGGAACTTTAGATTTTATTTTTTATGTTTCATGTATTTTAGAGAAAAGAGAAGTTTTATTACTGTATTTTTTTCTTTAGTTATCCTGGATGTTTTGCTTTTTTGTATAAAGCTTGATATTGATTTTCAAAAAATAATAATAAAAATTAAAGAAAATAAAAAATATGAAAAAAGATAGTTTAATTATAAGCTATTTGGCCTATGGCTCAGGCTTATTACTTGCTAGGTCTTACTCTTAAAGTAATCCATGATTCTTATTCATGTTTAGCCAAGTGGCTTGGCACCTTTTCTCATAATAGAATTCTTGTGTTCCTTCCTCCGTATCTGGCTGGCATCTGACTTCTCTACTCTGCTCTTATGCTTCCCAGAATTCTCCTAGCCTGGTTGCCTCCCTTCTACTTCCTGTCTAGCTTCTGGCCAGTGAGCATTTTATTAAACCAATATTTATAGTCAGAAATATTTACAGTGTACAAAAGCATAGTCCCACATAAAAAACTATGTAAAGACAAAGGTCAGTGGAAAAGATAATTTTTCTAGCATCAAGTTGTCCAAATACAAACTAGTCTCTCTTATGAAGTAACAAAGGTTGTTAATAACAAGAATATGCACTAAACATAGAAGAACTCTAATTGCTCAGTGATAGAGGAACTTTCTGACTTATATGGGATATTGAGATAAAAGTCTAATATAGTGTCTGCCACTAAAGTTTCACAATGTGGTATTTGTTAATTTCTAATTATTTTTAAGCACTATTCTTTTTTTCTGGATAGCATGTTTATAGCATTTATAAAGGATGTTGTTATCTTGCCTGTTGTATGGCTCAAAAACTGAAGAGCATAGGAGACCAGTTCCCTTATTTTCCATAGGCAGAAAGTGGTAGACTGAGCAAGTGACAGCATTATGCCCTCAATGTCAATGTTTAAAACCAAGGCAGACTTAGGTTTTTGCTCATACAGTCTGCTTATTTTTTTTCACTTCTGTCATTCCCTTTGATTTTCAACATGACTTGTTTTCCTTGCTCTCATGCTTTACCTCCCTTTAATTGATTATATCTCTTTTATACAAATAAAAATTTGGATGTAAACATAGATGTTTAGGAGATCATAATATTTATTAAACTATCAAGCATGAAGTTCAGAGAGCTATAAGATATTCTCATGCAGTTTTCTGTATGAGTGAACACACGACTGGGTAAATATAATGCTTAAAATGGAAAAGTGTCATTTATTTATCTATGAAAGAATATAAAGGAAGAATAATTATGTGGTGAAAAAATGGAGATTTTCCTTTAAGGAAAATTATGTTAACAAAAAAAGCACTTTATTTCAAATTTGTGAAGATCAAAACAGGATTTAAAAGGATAGAGCCTAGGCTTATGTACCATAAGATAGATTGAATATCTTAATATGAAACATAATAATGATTATAAATTGTTAAATGGGCTGGAAAGAAAATTATTAACAATTATCAGATACTTAGAAGTTACAAAACACATCATAAGTACAGCGTTAAAATTTGGTTCATCCATAAAAGGAAAGTAGCAAACAAGTGATTCTACTAATAAAGAAGATAAATAGGAATATATATATATAATTGCAATTCATGTAGTAGCCACCACAATTTGACTAAAAGTCGTTTTTCTGTACATGTGCAGAGTGTGATTTCTTCTGCTTCTTTATTTTGTGTTTGTGATTGTGTGTATGTGTGTGTGTGTGCACTCAGCCAATTTCAATCAAACAATACAAATATTCTCTATGATGTAGAGAATTGTTCTCAAAATTATTCAATTATAAGCAAAACACAAACTCTCTGCTCAACATTTCTCTATTTTCTGTTTTTATTATTGTTACACAAATCCTAATTGATCTTATAATAAAAACCTGGAGCCAGATATTGGAGTAAACATTAAAAATCAGAGAGACAGAAGAAGAAGCCACAGCCATTTCTCACCACTACTGAACCACTGGACTGAAAGGCGAAGATGCTGTCTCCAGGAATCCTCAGACTGCATACCTCGAGTTCTCAGCTGAAAGAGAAGGAAGGAAACATGGGGAGAAGTCCTGTCTCCTCATACCTTACATTTCTCTCTCTGATCAGCTATGACATATCCTGTCTCAACCTTCCTAGTGCTGGGATTAAAGATGTGTGTGCTTCCCAAGTACTGTGAGCAGAGGCATGAAATCTAAAGTGCTGGTAATAAACATGTATGCCATCTGTTTCTCTTTCAGGCTGGTTTAATCTTGTGTAGCCCAGTGGGGCCTCGAGCTCACAGAGATCCTTCTGTCTGGCTTCCAAGTGCTTGGTTTAAAGGTGTGTGCCAACATTACCTGACCTTTATTCCTAACTCTGTGACTAGCTCTGTCCTCTGATCTTCATTCTAGCTCTATTTATTAGAGGATACACAAAACATCCCACACATTTTTATATCCCTTGTGTTGCTTTTCTTGTAGCTGTCAAAAAAAGTTATTGTGTGAGTGGCAAAGTGTCTGATGTTACTTTGTTTTTGGTTTTTTTTTTTTCATTTCATATATTTGGTCATTCGTTTAATTTTAACATTTAATTCTGATGAATGTACAGATGCCTTTGTTATACCAATTTATGTTTAGAGATTCTATTACTACCAAATATGATACTTAGGATAGAACATAACAACAGTAATTTACTAAACTCTTTATCACACAACATGATGTTACTTTGTAAATGTTACTTAGTAAATACTCAAAAAACACATTATCAGTTACTCAAGTTATGTAGATTTTATTACTCTCTATACATGTTTTCGATATTTACTATTATTTGTCTATTATACACTTATATTAACAGGAAGGATTAGGAGCTTCAGGAAACTCAGCAGACAGCAATGTTAGGGACTCACTGACATTTATATCACTTAGTAAGTCTCTATTTGGAATGGATTTTCTTCTACCTGCATCATATACATGTCTAAATTTTTCTGTCAAAATTTATTTGACTATGAATGGTTGTACTCTTCTAAGGAACAAAAACCCTCTCAAGACATATCAAATTACTCCAGATTTAATGGAAAGAAATATTGTCAATGTAATCATTGAAGATTCAGAACTATTCTTCAGACTATAGGATCTGCTTTGTTGTTTATGTGTTTTGAAGGTTTTCTAATGACATAAATTAATTGTTACAAAAACAAGTGCAAAATGATAAGATGCTAATTTCTCATAATGACCGCATGAAAGCTGTCACATGACTACTGCAGCACAGTCTGAGCTGTAGTTACTCCTTACCATCACAGTGCATGATCACCAATAGGCTACAGAAAGAAATGCGAATGGAATGTTGACAATGGCAGTTATGGGACAGTGTTTGGAGGGATGATGGGTTTGCCTACTGTGAAGTGACACATATTGGTGACACATGATATGGCTCTGTAGGAAAGGCTGGAAACCATAGGTGTCATCATGCAGCTGTCATTGAAGTAGCAACAGACTTCAAATACAGGACAGCTCATCTTTTAGTTTCCCTTCACTGAATTTAACCCACAGGGTAGTCCATCATTTCTCAGAACTGCAAATTTTGAGTTGAAAAAAATTATCAAAATATTCAGACCAGGATATAGGCATGTTATGTAAAACATATAACTGTTAACTATCATAAGCATGTCAAAACTTAAAGGCACATTAAAGTTGGAACACTAAATTTTCCCAGCACTTCTCAGAAGAAAAGTCATTTAATGTAATTTATAATAATTTTTAATTTGTATTAATTCAAACACAGCTTCCATTTTTGTTTTTGTCTTGTTATGTTGTTACAATACTGAATAGGCAGATTTTTTTAAAAAAATAATCCCAGCAAGATTTCCACAGAGGCATGTGTGAATAATTAAGAAGAAACCTAAATATTTGCTACACTTTACTTTTCCAAGGTACTTAAGTATATTTTGTATGACTTTATTTCACAAAATCAAAGAAGCCTTGTAAAGTATTTAGCTGTCTGTGCAGAAATCCCAGGGTGTATCTGTAGCAGAGAATGCCTACCTTACCTCAAGATAGGAAACAGCTGATTCAAAGTAAAATGAATTGCTTACTCTTCTATGTTTCCGAAAATCTGAGTAGTCATTTAAAAATTGTCTTGTACTATGGTTATTTTTGACTCTTATATTTGCTGAATACATAGCCAAGAAACACCTTAAATAATTTTTCAACCATTTAAGTGTAGTAAATAAATGTGAAATGCTATAATATTACTTACTAAGCTAAAATATTTAGCAGACATACATTCTGTTCTCACTGTACTTGCTTTCTATTTTCATTCTGAGATAAAAGAATGAAAAGTGGAATATTCTAAATATCATTGTGTAAATTATCCTGGAAAGTTAAAATATTGAAGATTTAATATAATTTATTTAAATTTAATAGAATGAGGCCAAAAGTAAAGGGCATTTGACAAAAAGCCATAGTAGGCCTATGTTGGCTCTTAAATTGGAGTACACATTCTCTTTTGATAAATCTTTCTCATTCTGACAACTGGCTGTATTCATAGCACTAACAACTTTATGAGTAAGTACAAGATTAAGGGTTAGTAGTGGTTAAGATATTATATGGGTACAAAAAAAGGCAAGATATGGTCAATTCTGTACTTTTTCTTGGTACTAAAACTAAAAGATCCTGGTTTTCCATTTTTCTTCCAACTATCTCTATTGTAGAATATTAGTTAAACATGTATTACATTTATTTATGCTATAGGACATCTGTTTAATGCTGCAAACATGTGTCACATTCTTTTATGTTGCATTTGCTTAACTCTGTGAAGCTGTGTTACTGTTCCTGTCTAAAACACCTATTGGTCTAATAAAGAGCTGCACAGCCAATAACAAGACAGGGGAAATGATAGGAGGGGCTGCCAGGCAGAGGGACTAAATAGGAGGAGAAATAACAGGAGGAAGACATCAGGAGCCAGTCACCCTGCTATACTGCAAGTCACAAAGTAAGTGCATCAATGTACATTAGCTGTGACCCACTGTACTTTCTTCATCTGTAGTTGAGCCTAACCTAACTTGAGGAGCTTTACACTTTATCTTTTATGTTTCATGTATTTTAGAGAAAAGAGAAGTTTTATTAATGTATAAGGGTTTTTTTGAGTTATCCTGAACGTTTTGCTTTTTATATAGTTTGATATTGATTTTCAAAAAACTATAATATATGAAATAAAAATATTTAAAAAAAGAAATAAAGAAAGATATAAAAAAGAGAAATATAAAAGCCCAGAGGCAAAAGGTCAATAAGATAATTTAAGTTAAGAAAACCTGGTTAGGCCTTTGAAATTCAGACCCCTTCCAGAGCTGAGCAGATTCCAGTACCTGGTCCACCAGTCTGAAAAGTCCTTGTCTGGAACTGGGGTCAATTCCTAGAGTCTGATCTCAGACTCTCCCTAGCAGACAGGAGCTAGAGTTTGGCTGTGAGGGGTTCCTCAAGCCACACCTAAGAGGGGACCTTCCATGGTGGGGCATCAACTCCAGGACAAACTATATCATCAGAGAAGGACTGAGGATTTGAAATACAGAGCAGAGTCAGAGATCAAACAGACCCCTTGCTCAGAGGAGACAAGAGACACATAAGTCCTCTTGCCACAACTGAATAAGAGCTGCCTAATCATGAACCACTGAAGCCATGAGCAGATGCCAGTGCAAACATACCTACAACAAAAAAAGAACAAGGCAACAACAGAAGAAACTGTTGACTCTACAACTACAAGACCTAAACAGAGCAATGAAGAGGAAACAACTCCAAAAACACATTTATGAAGATTATTGAAGCCTTCAAAGAAGATATAAAAAAATTCCTTTAAAGAAATAGAAGAAAATACAAACAAAAACTTGGAAGAGACAAACAAATCCTTGAAAGAAAACTAAGAAAAGATAAACCAAAAAATGAAAGAAACATTCCAGGAACTAAAAATTGAAATAGAAGCAATAAAAAAGACACAAAATGAGGCAAAGGTGGAAATAGAAAATCTGAAGAAAAGAGCTGGAACTACAGGCACAAGCATAATCAACAGAATCCAAGATGGAAGAGAGAATCTCTGGAGTGGAAGACTCAGTAGCAGAAATATAGATATCAGTCAAAGAAAATACTAAAACCAAAAAAGCCATAATACAAAATGTTCAGAAAATCTGGGACACCATGAAAAGACCTAAATTGAGAATAATAGGAATAGAAGAAGGAGAATACCAGCTCAAGGCACAGATAAGGTTTTCAATAAAATCATAGAAGAAAGCATTCTTAAGTTAAAGAAGGAAATGCCTATAAAGATACAAAAAGCTTACAGAACACCAAATAGCTATGATCCGCCAAAAAAGTCTGCTCTCCACAAAATAATCCAGCCACAAAACATACAGAACAAAGAAAAAAATTTAAGAGCTGCAAAAGAAAAGCGCCAACTTATCTATAAAAGCAGACCCATCAAAATGACTCCTGACTATTCAATGCAAACATTGAAAGCAAGAAGGGCATGGTCAGAAGTTATACAGACGCTAAAAGACAGATGCTGCCAATAAGACTACTATACCCAGCAAAATTATCAATCACCATAGATGGAGTAAACAAGATTTTTCATGACAAAGTCAGACTGAAACAATACCTATCTATCCATCTGGCCCTCCAGAAATCATTAGAGGGGAAAAACTAACTTAAGGATCCCAGATACACCCATGAAACCACAAACATTCAATAATCTCATAGAAGAAAAGTCCAGAGAAAGGAATACTTACAAACTACCACCAAAAACAGCAGAAAACATCAATCAGTGGTGACTAATATCCCTTAATATCAATGGACTCAATTCACCTATAAAAAGACACACACTAACAATATGGATACAAAAACAGAAGCCATCCTTCTTCTGCACACATGAAACATGCCTCAACCACAAAGACAGACACAGGCACAGAGTAAAGGGTTGGGAAAAGATTTTCCAATCAAATGGCCCTAAGAAACAAGCGGGGGCTGAAATCCTAATATCTAACAAAGTAGACTTTAAACAAAAAGCAATTAAAAGGGACCGAGATAGACATTATTTATTCATTGCAGGAAAAATTGGGAAAGAAGATGTATCAATCCTGAATATTTATGCCCCTAATATAAGGGCACCTACTTATGTAAAAAAATAAAATAAAATAAAACAGCACTGCTAAAGCTCAAATCCCACATCAATTCTCACATCCTAATAGTGAGAGACTTCAATAGCCCACTTTCACCCCTGGATAGGTCAACCAGACAGAGACTCAACAGAAAAATAAAGAGTCAAACAGAGGTTATGATGCAAATGGATTTAATAAATGTATACAGAAGCTTCCACCCAAACGCAAAGGAATATACATATATCTCAGCACCCCATACAACTTTTTTCTAAAATTGACCACATAATTGGTCATAAAGCAAATATCAAAAGATGTAAAAAAAAAATGGAAATAATCCCTTGTATCATATTGAACCACTAGGGCCTAAAGTTAGAATTCAATAACATTGAAAAACACAGAAAGCCTACAAATTCATGGAAACTAAACTTCACTCTGCTGAACCACCTCTGGGTCAAGGAAGAAATTAAGAAAGAAATTAAAGTCTCCCGAGGATTTAATGAAAAGGAATGAACAATTTACCCAAACTTGTGGGACACAATGAAAGCAGTCTTAAGAGACAAATTCATAGCACTAGATGCTTTTAAGAAAAGCCTAAAGAAATCCCACACTAGAGACCTAACAGCACAGCTGAAAGCCTTACAGCAATTAGAAGCAAACTCACCTAGAAGGAGTAGACGGCAGGAAATAATCAAACTAAGAGCTGAAATCAATACAATTGAAACAAAAAGAACAATATAAAGAATCAAAGAATCAAAGAGTAGGTTCTTTGAGAAAGTTAACAAAATAGATAAACCCTTATCCAAACTAACCAAAAAGCAGAGATAGAGTAGCCAAATCAAGCAAATCAGAAATGAAAAGGGGGACATAACAACAGACCCCCAGGAAATCCAAAGAATTATCAGGTCATACTTTGAAAAATCTATACTCCACAAAAATGGAAAACCTAGAAGAAATGAACAGCTTTTTGAACAGGTACCATTTGCCATAATTAAATAAAGACCAGATTAATTACCTAAACAGATCTATAGCCCTAAAGGAAATTGAAACTGTCATTAAAAGCCTGCTAAGTAAAAAAAAAGCCCAAGTCCAGATGGTTTCAGTGCTGAATTCTATCAGACATTCAAAGAAGAATTACTACCGTTACTCCTCAAACTATTTCACACAGTAGAAACTGAAGGAATATTGCCAAATTCCTTTTATGAGGCCACAATTACCCAAGCCACTCAAAGATGCAACAAAGAAGATTTACAGACCAATTTCCCTCATCAATATTGATGCTAAAATTCTCAACAAAATGTTGGCAAACCGTATACAAAAATATATAAAAAATATCATCCACTATGACCAAATAGGGTTCATGCCAGAAATGCTGGTATAGTTCAACATATGAAAAACCATAAATGTCATCCATCATATAAACAAACTGAAGGAAAAAAAACACATGATCATATCATTAGACTGAAAAAGCCTTTGACAAAATCCAATACTCCTTTATGATAAAAGCCCTGGAGAAATCAGGAATACAGGGAAAATATCTAGATACAATAAATGTGATTTACAAGAAGCCAACAGCCAACATCAAAATTAATGGAGGAAAACTCAAAGCAATCTCACTAAAATCATAAGGATGTCCTCTTTCCCCTTATCTATTCAATATACTTCTCGAAGTTTTAGTTAAATCAATAAGAGAATGAAAGGAGATTAAGGGATTACAAATTGGAAAAGGAGAAGTGAATATATCTCCATTTGCAGATGATATGATTGTATACATAAGTGATCCACAGAATTCTACCAGGGAACTTCTACAACTGATAAACACCTTCAGCAATGTAGCAGGATACAAGATTAACTAAAAGAAATCAGTAGCCCTCCTATACACTAAAGATAAAAGGGGTGAAAAAGAAATAAGGGAAACATCACCCTTTATAATAGCTCAAATAGCTTTAAATATCTTGCAGTAGCTATAATGAAAGTAGTAGCAGATGTATTTGACAAAAATTTTAAATCACTGAAGAAAGAAATTGAAGAGGATGTCAGAAAATGGAAAGCTCTCCGATGTTCCTGGATAGATAGGATCAACATAGTAAAAATGGCAATTCTACCAAAAGCAATCTACAGATTCAATGCACTGCCCATCAAAATCCCAACACAATATTTTACGGACCTTGTAAGAACAATACTCAACTTCATATGAAATGACAGGAAAGCCAGGATTGCCAAAACAATTTTGCTCAACAAAAGAACCTCAGGAGACATCACCATCCCTGAATTCAAGTTATACTATAGAGCTACGATAATATAAACAGCCTGGTACTGGAATAAAAACAGACTTGTGGATCAATGGAATTAAATTGAGAATCTGGGAATTAACACAAAAACCTTTGAACACCTGATCCTCCACAAAGAGGCCCAAAATATTCAATGAAAAAAAGATAGTATATTTAACAAATGGTGTTGGCATAGCGGAATGGTAGTGTGTAAAAAAATGCAAATACATCCAAGCCTATCACCCTCCACAAAACTCAAATCCAAATGGATCAAAGACCTCAACATAAACCCAGCCACTCTGTACTTCATAGAAAAAAAAGTGGAAAATACCTGCCAACAAACTGGAACATGTGACCACTTCCTAAATATATCACCAGTGGCACAAACACTAAGAAAAACAATTAATAAGAGGGACCTCCTGAAACTGAGTAGCTTCTGTAAAGCCAAGGACACTGTCAATAGGACAAAACAACAGCCTACAGAATGGGAAAAGATTTTCATCAACCCTACAAGTGATAGAGGTCTGATATCTAAAATATATACAGAACTCAAGAAACTAGAGCCCCAAACCTTGAATAAGCCAATAAAAAATGTGCTTCAGAACTAAAAAGAGAATTCTGAGCAGAAGAATTACGAATTGCCTAAAGGTACTTGAAAAAGTGCTCAACTTCTTTAGCCATCAGACAGAAATGCAAATCAAAACAACTTTGAGATACTACCTTACACCTGTCAGATTGTCTAAGATAAAAGTCACAGATGACAGCCTATGCTGGAGAGGTTACAGAGCAAGGGGAACACTCCTCCATTGTTGGTGAAAGTGTAAGCTTGATCAGCCACTCTGGAATGCAATATGAAGGTTCTCAGAATACTGGAAATCAATCTCCCCAAGGGTCTAGAAATACCACTTCTGGGTGTATACCCTAAAGATGCACATTCACACTCCAAAGGGATTAGCTCAACTATGTTCATAGAAGCATACTGTAATAGCAAGAACCTGGAAACAACCTAGATGTGCCTCAACTGAAGAATGGATTAACAAACTGTGGTACATCTACACAATGGAGTACTTCTCAGCAGTAAGAAAAAATGATATCCTAAAATTTGCAGGCAAATGGATGGATTTGGAGAATATCCTCCTGAGCGAGGTATCACAAACCCAGAAAGATAAGCAGGGAATGTTCTCACTCATTAGTGGACTCTAAACAACAAAGCAAATAGCAAAGCATGTCCAAGCTGCAAACCACAAACACTGAACAGCTTGGGATCTGAAACACCTTGGACTGGCACCTTGAATCTCACTCCCTCTAAAGGAACACCTGACTCAGTCTTGATGTTGGAGTGAGGAAACTGTATCTGCCAGGAGTGGATGCTGAACTAAGCCACATTGGGACCTTGGTATCTCCTTCCTATGCTGGGGAGGAGATGGGGAGATGTGGAGAAGAGAGAGTGACTGGAGGGGGTGGGGGGGAAGGAACTTGAACAAGGATATACATGGATAAAAAACATGACTTTATTCATAATAAAAAAAAACCTTGGGTAGAAATAAGCCAAGCTAAGCCAAGGCCTTCATTAAAAAAGAATAAACCTCAGTGTATTTATTTGATATCTGGGTGACAAGGCCCCCCAAGGGTCAAATAGTAAAATCCCAAGTAACAACATGAGGATGGGCAAGCTATTCTGAGGAAGCTTCCCATAAGCAGCTTGTCTGGGGCTAAAGCTAACACATCTAATTATTTCTTCACCTTCACTTTATCCACACTAAAAGAAAACATTTCCAAATATCTTTTTATTGTCCTCCTGTAGCTGTCATCCCTTTCCACTTCCCTGGAGACAATCTTAGCTTTCAGGATTCACATACAGAAAGGGCTAGTACCTTGGGAATTATCAATTTAAATTCTAACTCATGCTCACTTTCTGCCAGCATATGAGCCAGCATATCTCTCCTTGACAGTTCATATTTGGTCTCTGAAATTTCAAAACACACTGAATTACAGCCTTCTCACCAGAGCCTCCTGAGAAATGTACAGCAAAGCCATGTCATGTCAATCCTGCAACGAAAGTGTTCAGCTGCTGGAATCTTGGAAATTAAGTTATCTGGAAGACTTCATGAATCTACGTGGAAGGACGGAACCAGTGATGTGTTATTAAATCAAAGGTAGACACTAACATCACACAACATGCCACTGGCTTATATTGAGCTAGGCTACTTGACTATATATTGTTACTCATGAAGACAGAATAACACATTCAATTAATTAGGCAGCATAAAACACAGTCTATTTGTCCATGAAGACTAAACTCTTAATTAAAATTTTTAAAATGTGCTATGATACCTTCCTTTATTATAAAAATGGGAAATTATAGCAAAGTAAATTAAGATTTGCATCAGATTACTCTGGATGAGCATCTAGATATTTCTAGGTTTTTTATTTGTTTGTTTCTTTGTTTAGATTCTGGGACATAGTCAATAAACCACTTTTATTTCATTGTGGAAACCTTGATACTTATTCATGTTCTGTACAGTCACCCACACAACTCAATTCTTTAGATCCTTCTTTGTATCCAAATATTCTCTATGTGATGGAGATATCACAGAAATAATCAAGAATCTTTGATCTTGGGGATGTTATATACTCAAGGGCAGAGATACCCAGATAGTAAACAGTAAGGAAAATGCTTAATGTTTCAGGTGATGTAGAACTTTTAAATGCTGTAGATGAACACCCTCATGATCCAAGTACTTTTCTCTCTGTTATTGGAAGCCCTCATGAGAACTCATAGCTACAGGCATTTCCCCCGGCCTAAAAAAGTTGCATTCCACAGGATCATGCCATCCTCCCAACCCCTAGAGAAGACAGAATCTAAGACTGCTCAATGTGAAATACAAAGACCCTATTGCTTAGTGAAGTTAAATTAAGAAAAACCACCTCAGCTCCAGCAACCCCTGACATTTGCTGTTATCTGTGTTGCTTCCATATGTCAGATCCACTGCAACATCAATTCCTTTCTGCTTCCTGTACTCCCTCACACATTCATGTTGAGACAAGTCTCCATAACCCTATCAAATGCAAGGCTCCTATGCTTAGATCATACAGAATGCTGTGGACAGAAGTTTTTGTCTGTCTCATCCAGCCTCCTGTGTCCCACAGATGCTTATAAAATAATTACTCAGAGGCTTAATATTAATTACAAACCATTTAGTCTATGGCTCAGGTTTCTGACTAGCTATCTCTTATATCTTAAACTAATCTATATCTATTAACCCATGTATTGTCACATGTTCCATGGCTTTACCTATGTTCTATTACATTTTCTTCATCTAGTGGTTCTCAGCATCTTCCCTGACCCAGTCTTTCTTCTCCTGTCTTTCTCTTGGATTTCCCAGCTGTCTATATCCTGTCTTGCCTGGGCCAGAGCAGGTTCTTTATTAACCAATGGTAGAAATACATATTCACAGGATACAGAAAGACCTTCCCACAGTCAAATACTACCTGAGATAATTAATGAAAGGTTCTCTGAGGAAAAGCAAATATGAGAAACAATATAAGGACTTCTTACTTTCTAAGTGCAAACAATATTCTGCAGTCCAACACATATATCTTCTGTTCATTAAGTATTCACTGTCACTATAATCATAACTATTGTTGTAAGAGAAGCAACTCTTGAAAACTTCAGGGAGAAAAGTTCATCAAGAAACTTGCTTCATAATAGAATAATATGAAGTATACAAATAAATAAATATATATATTTAAAATCTTATGGTGCAGATATAACTATGGTCATATCTAAACAGATATGTAACAAAGGCTCAAATTAAGCCTGTATTTAAAACACAAAACAGCATTCTGTTTCTTTTTGTTCGCAGCACCAATAAAATAGTTATTCAAGTCACTTTCTTGGTTTTTCCTTTTGAAACTTATTTCTCATGGCCTTCATAGCTAATTTGATGCCATGTTTTGTTTAATTTTTATGGATGAGATATAAATACTAAAGAAATTCCCAAGATGTATTGACCTCCCACAGTTTAAATGCTCTAAAACATTCAACTAATGAGGCTCCACATTTAACTTCTAAAAGTCTCCATTTTTGCCAGTATAAGAAGCAATATACCAGGGAGAATATACCAGACCTATGTCAAAATTATCATTTAGTGACCCTGAGCCATTGTTCCTATTACATCTACAGTATCTATAGTGTAGATGGAGAATGAAGAATCACCTGGGTTATAAGATAGATGTGTCCTTTGGATAGATTTTGAATTAGGTTAATTGAGGTGGGAGGTAACTGTGAACCCAACCACTCCCTAGGTAAGAATCCTGGTCTGTGTAATTGTGGAGAAAAAGAGCTGAGCACTAACATGAATGTATCAGGGCTTTCTCCTTCTGCCTGATAGTATCTGAAAATCCTGCCATCATGACCTTGCTGCCATGATGCACTATAACCTGGAATTGTGAGCTAAACAAACCCTTTCTCCTGTGAGGTGCTTTGGTCACAACTTCAAGAAAACTAAGCCATGTGGTAATCAGATTATGTAAGGCTTAAACTATTTTTTATTTATATCACATAGTTCTAAAATCTTCAAACACTGGAGCTAGACTGTCTGGACATAAGATTTGGTGCAGTTGTATTTACCCATATAACCATAGGCAGGTTAATTCAGTTATCTGTTCCCCAGTTTAGCTTTTCCTCTGGAACTCACTCTGTATTCCCAACTGGCTGCTAAGTCCAATCCTCTGCCTCTATATATAATACTACCACTTTCTCAGGTGACTATGGAAGTTGATATGTGTTATATGTTTAGAAGCATAAATGGTATTAATAGCTATATTAAAGTCACTTGTTATTATATTCATAAATATTGGCCCTCTTCTGAGAGAGACCTTTTCATTAAATGTATCATAATTCGGAAGGACGATTCTGAGCTGTGAATCACCTGATACTCATCTTCATAAAAGAGGAAAGAAAAAAATGTAAGGCAAAAATGAATATAATTCTGGTAAGAAAACTTTCTTAAGGCACTTGCTGTGAAATCCTCTTCGAGTAGAAATGAACATCTTTCTACCTGTCTGTTTTGCAATGCTGCAACACAATACTCAGAACTTGTAATTTATAAGTAGTATAAGTTTAAGCTAGAAAAGTTTATCATTTGCATCCACATGGCATCTGCTGAGAGCCTTTGTGCTACATTATAACAAAGAAGAGAGCAATATAGAGTGAGACAGAACTAGAATGCTAGCTCAACATGCCTCTTCCTGTCTAGATAAACCATTCTGATGATGAGTTGTTCACACTAGTCCAGGATCTCACTCAATCCTCATTACCTCAGAATGACCCCGACTCCAAATGTCATTACCATTTAAATATGAAGGTCGACTCTCCAGTACTCAGACTTCCAGGGGAAACAGTCAAATCTTGAAAGGAGCCAAAATGACCTAGTACAGTTTAAAAATTTCACAGCTATCCAGTTGATTTCCTTAGACAGGAATGAGCAAATGAAAGAACATCAAAGCTAGCCATATGTTGAAAATTGGGTATTGATCACAAAAAGTATTAACTGTACTGTTCCTTTTTTGGACACAGTAGCTTGTTTGAAAGATTTTCTTTTTACAAATGTTAGACAGGCAGTTTTGAGTACATTTGAGCTTTCGTGAAATCACATTTTTTAACATTATATAATGACCAAAAAGAAGTCTGCACCATTTTTTACCAAATTATTCTGCCGTCTGACAAACAACCAGAACATTGAATGGCAATGTACCCAGTAGACAAGGGTTACCTAATTATTTTCAACATATTTTGTCTTCACTGTCATGTTCTTATGGCAATTCTCAGTGCTTTATGAATTCTTCAAAACCAGTAACAGCTAACTCCTATCCACTAGGGACCCACTTCTCACTATTTATATTTATCTATCTTAAGAACTGCAGTTTTTATAACCACCTAACTGTCTTTTTGTCATTTCTTCTTCACTCAGTTTCCTTAAATGCCCACAGGGATAGTAGATTCCAAACTGTATTAAACAAGTGCAGGTAGTAAAGATAACCAAAGTAGCACATATGGTGATATTTTTTATGTGCTACTATAGTGCTATGTACCTTTAGTATTGTTTCTGACTTAAATTCAGCAATACTTTTAAAGTTTATAATATATATTTTATGTAAATAAATTTTAAATAAGTATGCTTTGCTATATTTGTTATAAATATATGATCATTATTTATCTGATAATTAGATAAAATCAGATTTTATCTTACCCTTGAGATAGAGCAAGTAAGATCAACTAAGAGATTTTATAAGAAAAATAAATCCATGAAAACAAAGCTAAACATTTCTCTTTTTTTTCAGCTTTTGCAAAAGTTTTTTTTTCTTTATTTTGTATTTATCAAAAAAAACAGTAAAAAGAATTTTTTATAAAAAAATGTCGAAGAGTTAACAATAACTATACAGAGGATAATAATCATAAGCATGGCTTATCAACTGTGGAAATGCAAATAAGATTACTACACATATATTTTCTTTGTGTTCAGCTTTCCCTCTGAATTTTTTTTCCATCCCTGTATATCCTTATTGAAGGTCTCTTCCCCCTCCCAACACATCTGATCATTTTTCTTCTATGCAACTCCCCATCCCCTCCCTTGGCAGGGAGCCGACAGTCCTATGGTCACACTGGCCCAACAATGCTTGGATCAGTCTTCACTCCCGGCCAAATCCAGTTTTGTGACCCCTCCCTCAAGAGTGAGTCAGGTGTTCCTATAGATGGACTGGGGTTTGAAGGGTCAGTCCAGGGTGTTTCTGATCCCAAGCTATTCAGTGGTTGTGGTTTGCTGCTTGGGCATGTTTGGCTTTTTTTTCTTGTTTGTTTGTTTATAGACCACTAGTAAGTGAGTACATCCCCTGCATATCTCTCTGAGTTTGTGATACTTCGCTCAGGAGGATATTCTCCAAATCCATCCATTTGCCTGTGAATTTTAGAATATCATTTTTTCTTACTGCCGAGTAGTATTCCATTGTGTAGATGTACCACATTTTGTTAATCCATTCTTCAGTTGAGGGACATCTAGGTTGTTCCAGGTTCTTGCTATTATAAATAATGCTGCTATGAACATAGTTGAGCTAATACCTTTGGAGTGTGAATGTGCCTCTTTAGGGTATACACCCAGAAGTGATATTGCTGGGGCCTTGGGGAGATTGATTCTCAATTTTCTGAGAAACCTCCATATTGTATTCCAAAGTGGCTGGACAAGCTTACAATCCCACCAACAATGGAGGAGTGTTCCCCTTGCTCCGCATCCTCTCCAGCATAGGCTGTCATCTGTACCTTTTATCTTAGCCAATCTAACAGGTGTTAGGTGGTATCTCAAAGTTGTTTTGATTTG
>PVIH01013705.1:0-57146 GCA_004025045.1 Sigmodon hispidus | reverse complement strand
AAAAAATGACCAGATGTGTTGGGAGGGGGAAGAGACCTTGAATAAGGATAAACAGGGATGGAAAAAAAAATTCAGAGGGAAAGATGAACACAAAGAAAATATAGGTGTAGCAATCTTATTTGTATTTCTTCCCTTGATAAGCCATGCTTATCATTCTTATCCTCTGTATAGTTATTGTTAACTCTTCCACATTTTAAATTCTTTTTACTGCGTTTTTTTTTTTTGATAAATACAAAATAAAGAAGGAAGAAAAAAAAACATATATGATAACTTATGCTGCAGGGAATGTGGGGCAAGGGAAACACTCCTCCATTGTTGGTGGGAGTAAAAACTTGTATAGCTACTTTGGAAATCAGTATGGTGGTTCCTCGGAAAATTGAGAATCAATCTACCCAATGATCCAGCAATACCACTTTGGGCATATACCCAAGGGATGTACACTTTTACCCTTAAGAGTATTAGCTCAACTATGCTAATAGTAGCATTATTTGTATTTGACAAAACCTGGAAACAACCTACATGCCCCTCAACTGAAGAATGGATTAACAAATTGTGGCACATTTACACAATGAAGTACTACTTAGCAAGACAAAAATTATATCCTGAAATTAGCAAGCAAATTGATGGATCTGGAGAGTATCATTCTGAGTGAGGTAAAACAGACCTAGAAAGACAGACATGGTATGTTCTCACTCATAAGTAATTTTTAGATGTAATTCAAAGGATAACCAGGCTATGTTCCACACCAACTCTAGTAGGTAGGTAACAGGAAAAAGTTGAGAGACATCCATAGACATCCTCCTCCATAAAAAGGGGAAATGGAGAGGTTCTTCTGAGAAAATTATGATTATATGGGGAAGAGGGGAGTAAGAGGAGGTAACAAGAGAACATGAAAGAATGGGATGGTAGAGGATGGAGGAAAGCAACGCAGAGGAAAAGCAAAGAAGATATCCCAGTAAAGGGAGCCATTGTGGGATTAGAGAGAAACCAATATTAGGGAACACCCAAGAACCCACAGGATGAGCCCAGCTGGAAATCCAAGCAATAGTGGAGAGGATGCAAAAGCTAGCCTTTTCATATTATCATAGGAATGACCACCCTAATTGCCATTATAGAATCTTCATCCAGAAGTTGATGGAAGCAGATGCAGAGAGCCATAGCTAAACTGGCTGAGCTATTGGTCCAGCTGAAGAGAGGGAGGAGAGATTATAAGAGTGAAGGGATCATGATCATGATGGGGAGACTCATGGAGTAGGGATCTCGCAGATTCTGAAGTAACAGCTGACGAACCTTCATAGAACAGATCTGGACCCCCTGAATGTAGATGACAGTCAAAAGGCATGGACAGTTTCTGGAGTCTCTTGCAATTGAAGCAGAGTCTATCCCAGGTCCATGAATTGACTTCTTTAAACCTTACATGCCTAGCAGGGAAACACTTTTCTCAGCCTTGATACTTAGGGAAGGAACTCAATCCTACCTCAACTAAATATGCCAGGCTGAATTGACTCACATGGGATTCTTTGCCTTCTCTTGGTAATGAATTGGAAGTGGGGGAGGTCTGAGAGAAGGAGCAGGAGAGGGAAAAAATGAATATACAAAATAAAAATATATTTAAAAAATCAAACAACAAAAAGAAGAGAAATAGGATTATAGAATAGCTGGGACAGATAGAAAGGACATAGGAAGATGATATATTTTCATCCAAATTTAACAACTAAGTAAATGAAAACAAATTTTATAGTTCAGAATAAAAAGTTGTCATATCAGATTTTTAATATGCAATTATTTTTCCTTGTATAGCAATAATAATAACAATAAAATGCCTAAAATAGGAGAATTCAATAAGTTTTAAAATAAAACAATAAACCTAGGAGGACTGCAGAAATATTAACTAAAAGAAAGCTATTATACTCTGCTGACATAGACTAAGCAAACATCAAAGCTAATAATAGGCAGAACTAAACAGAGAAACTTCATAAAGTGTTTTAGTTTAATTAGATAGAAAATAATAGAATTTTTTTCTCTGCATTTAAAAACCTAGCCTCAGGATGTATGCATTGAAGAGGTTTCAGAAATCAGAAAAAAATGGAATAAAAAATACACAACCATAGTGAAGAATTTTTTCTCACTTAATGTCAATAACTGCAAGCCGGCAAAACTTAAGAATAGGTTGGATAAACCACTTATCCTTCCACTTGCCTGAGGACCATGTGTCCAGTGTCTGCCTTCAGACTCTCCCTCCAGCCCTTTCAGGTTGGGACCACAGACTCAAACCACCAAACTGATCTCCATCATTAGGCTGGAACCCTGACTCTCTCCCTCTAAACTACACACATCTTGTGAGGGCCATTCCTCTCTAAGCTGAGATACTAGATTCATGCCACCAACTTCATTCATCTCTTCGTCCATTTCTATACTCACCCTCTCCTAATCAGGATTCTAAACTCACATTGTATACACAATCCATCCTTGCAACCAGCCTGAGTATATTCCCCCTACTTGCCTTCTAGAAAATGCCTCTAGCCTCCACTCTTTATGTATGGAATCTTGACTCACACTGCCAACTCCATTGCAAAACTCAGCCCAACCATTGACTGTTCCTTTCCAGGGTGATATTCTAGACTCACATTGCCAACTACACTGGATCTCACTGCCTGGGGGAAAGTCCAGAGTATCTTTCCTGGATTCCCAAAGACTAGTTGTAAAACTCTAACTCAACAGAAGGTCTGCATCTGAGCCTAGAAACTTCATGTGGCTGGAGCTAAGTTGTGATTATTTCCCACATCCTATTCAAATATCACTACTGATTTGTCTCAAGACTAAAATCTAAGGCCCAATACCATGTCAACAGCCTAACAACTGAAGGCACTAAGAAATAGACCCAAACACCAATATAACAAAGGAGAGAGAAATTGTCATACCAAGATATACAACCAAAAGCCTATTTCTAGAGTCTTAGGTTCAATCTCCAAAACACAAACATGAATAATAAAGATATAGGTCTTTACAAAAATTTAGTGCTTCTACACTATTGCTTCTAGAGAAAGTGACCTAGATGATGTATGAAAGCAATTAATTTGAAATAGGAAGAATAATCATAGCCATAGAACTCAATGAATAATAAGGAAATGCCAGAATGAAGACAACAAAACAATGGTTGAATGAAACAACAAAAACAATGCAAAATACATAAATGATGTAGAATATTCCTTTACATCCCTGTATATTCTTATTCAAGGTCCCTTCCCCCTCCCACCACATCTGGTCATTTTTCTTCTCTGCAACTCCCCATCCCCTCCCTGGGCAGGGAGCAGACAGTCCTATGGTCCCACTGACCCAATAATGCTTGGATCAGTCTCCAATCCTGGCCAAATCCAGTTTTGTCCCCCCTCCCTCAAGAGTGAGTCAGGTGTTCCTATAGTTGGAGTGCGGTTCGAAGGGTCAGTCCAGGGTGTTTCTGATCCCAAGCTGTTCAGTGGTTGTGGTTTGCTGCTTGGGCATGTTTGGCTTTTTTTTCTTGTTTGTTTGTTTAGAGACCACTAATGTCATACTCCCTTTTCATCCCCTTTCTCCGTGTGGAAGCATGGATTCCTAGACAAAGTTATTTCAGTTTCTTGATAAAACAAAAACATATACAGAACCATTCTTAAGGTTCGGTTGGGGGACAGAAAGAGAAAGCCCTTACCTATCTATGTTCAACCAATGTAGCTCTTACTACAATTTAAATTCCTCAGCCCCACATCAAGACTGAGTCAGATGTTTCTCTGAAGGGAATGAGCTCCAAGGTGCCAGTCCAATGTGTTTCAGATCCATCTCGTGCTGAGAAATATGTATATTCCTTTGCATTTAGATGGAATCTTCTGTAAATATCTATTAAATCCATTTGCATCATAACCTCTGTTAGACTCCTTATTTCTCTATTGAGTCTCTGTCTGGTTGACCAGTCCAGGAGTGAAAGTGGGGTATTGAAGTCTTCCACTATTATGGTGTGAGAATTAATGTGGGATTTGAGCTATAGCAGTATTTCTTTTACATAGGTAGGTACCCTTATATTAGGGGCATAAATATTCAGGACTGAAATCTCATCTTGACCAATTTTTTTCTGAGATGAATAAGTAATGTCCATTCTGGTCTCTTTTTATTGATTTTAGTTTGAAGTCTACTTTGTTAGATATTAGGATGGCAACCCCAGCTTGCTTCTTAGGGCAACTGACTTGGAAACTCTTTTCCCAACACTTTACTCTGAGCCTGTGTCTGTCTTTAAGGTTGAGGCTTGTTTCTTGTATGCAGCAGAAGGATGGTTTCTGTTTTTGTATCCATCTTGTTAGAGTGTGTCTTTTTATAGGTGAATTGAGTTCATTGATATTAAGGGATATAAGTGACCACTGATTGCTATTTCCTGTTATTTTTGGTGATGGGTTGTATGTATTTCCTTTCTTTGGGTTTTTCTTCTGTGGGGTTATTGATTGTTTGTGGTTTCATGGCTGTATCTGGAATCCTTAGGTTGGAGTTTTCCCTCTAATGCTTTCTGAAGGGCCGGATTTGTAGATAGGTATTGTTTAAATCTGACTTTGTTTTGAAATATCTTGCTTACTCCATCTATGGTGAGTGATAATTTTGCTGAGTACAGTAGTCTACATTGGCAGCCTTGCTCTTTCTGTGTCTGTATAACTTCTGCCCAAGCCCTTCTTGCTTTCATTGTTTCCACTGAATAGCAAGGTGTTACTCTAATGGGTTCGCCTTTATAGGTAATTTGGCCATTTTCTTTTGCAGCTCTTAAAATGTTGTCTTTGTTCTGTATGTTTTGTGGCTTGATTATTATGTGATGAGTAGACTTTTTTGGGGGTCAAATCTTTTTGGTGTTCTGTAAGCTTCTTGTATCTTTATAGGCATCTCCTTTAAGTTGGGAAAGTTTTCTTCTATGATTTTATTGAATACATTATCTGTGCCTTTGAGCTGGAATTCTTCTCCTTCTTCTATTCCTATTAGTCTCAGGTTAGGTCTTTTCATGATGTCCCAAATTTTCTGAATATTTTGTGTTATGGTTTTTTTGGTTTTAGTGTTTTCTTTGACTGATGTATCTATTTCCGCTATTGACTCTTCCACTCCAGAGAGTCTCTCTTCCATCTCTTGAATTCTGTTGGTTATGCTTGTGTCTATAGTTCCAGCTCTTTTCTTCAGGATTTCTATTTCTACCTTTCCCTCATTTTGTGCCTTTTTATTGCTTCTCTTTCACTTTTTAGTTTCTTGAATGTTTCTTTGATTTTTTTGGCTTACCTTTTCTTGATTTTCTTTCCAGGATTTCTTCATCTCTTCCAATTTATTGTTTGTATTTTCTTCTGTTCCTTTAAGGGAATTTTTCATATCCTCTTTGAAGGCTTCAATAATCTTCATAAAGGAGTTTTTGTTGCTGTTTCCTTCTGATTCCTCTTCATTGCTCTGTTCAGGTCTTGTAGTTGTAGAACCATCAGTTTCTTCTGCTGTTGCCTGTTGTTCTTTATATTGCTATCTGTGTTCTTGCACTGTCATTTGCCCATGGCTTCAGTGGTTCACAATTAGTCAGCTCCTAGTCAGTTGTGGCTAGAGGGCTTGTGTGTCTCCTGTCTTCTCTGAGCAAGGGGTCTGTTTGATGTTTGACTCTGCTCTGGACAGGGTACTGCTTTTCCAAGTCCCTCAGTCCTTGTCTGATGATGCAGTTCACCCTGGAGATGGGGCCCAGCCAGGCAGGGCCTAGAGCCTCTTGCTGGCAGGAGTCTGAGATCAGAACCTTGGGTGTGAGCAGGATCCCAGAGAGGAATTCTCCAGACTGTGGCCCAGGGTGTGGGAACTGCTCACCTTTGACTCTGCTCTGGGGTTATCCCTGATTTTAAGCTCTTCTATAGAGTTACAGTAATAGAAACACCATGTTATTGGTACAAAAACATACAGGTGCATAAGTGAAATTGACCCTGACATAAATCCACATTTGCCAGAGTCCAGCTCCAACGGGGTTCTAAGACAAAAAGCAGAGTTGTGAAGTCAGCAAAAATTGAAGAGTCTGACTACCAATTGTCTTCTGAACAGATGGAGTTGAGTGCTGAAGCCATTTTTTTAAATATACAAGTTCTAATGTATTTAAGCATGAGCAATTGTAATACATTACTCTTTAACTGTTTTCTAATTATTAACATTTACCCATTTTAGTGTCTTTTCCTCTCCCCCACTCCCTTGACAACACTGACCTCTCCCCATCCCATTAATTTTTGTATTGCAAGCCACATGATTATATGTAGCCAAGCACATCTTATTCATAGCTTGCCCTAGCCAGCAGCAAACATGTGGGTACAAAAACAAAAAACAAAAAGGAGATTCAGGCCTTATGATTAGTCCTTAACAATGTGATAATATACTTGTAATTGGCTGAGTGTATTATGCCATACCTAGCATTTTATTTTTAGGTTAAAGTGAATTTCTAATTAATCTGTGTATCACTTTTATGTGGACAACAGGTATAATCCTGTTCTTTATAAATTTTCAAAATGATGTCAATCATTATCTAACTCTTTAACTGCTTAGACTAAGTTTCTACATCTCCTGGCAATTTCAATGTGTACTTTCTATTTCCAAGAGAACTGGCAGTTTTTGTTGAAATAATATCTAACCATTCATGTCCTGGCACCAGAGCGATGTCTGACCTTTCATATCCTTTATCTTTTCCTTATGTGACCTTGTAAGTTTTTGATGTCATCTTTAAGAAACTGTCTTCCAAGTTCCTTGGAATATGGTTATCTCTTCTTTAGGATAGTTAAGAGCAAGAATCATTAACTTTAGTGAGCTCCTCCTGCTTACTCAGAGTGATCACAAAGGTATCTAAGGGCAATGAAATGAACTGGTTTCTGAGATAGACCACAGAGAAGCTTAATTATTTTGCATAAACCTTTAGAAAAAAATCAGTTTTTGTTCCCAGTAAACTCAACTATAATCACAACTAACAAAGGAAAATGAAGAATTACTGTCAGAATAAGTGTAGCAAAAGTTAGAGAGGCCTGAAGCCCAGGAGCTCCCTAAGATCAATGTGAGGGTCTGTAGCATCACTTCTGCAGGCCCTTGCCAGATAGATGGGATTCTCTAAAGAGCCTTAAAGAGCTCTATCCACAGAACATTTATGCATTTATGGACCATTCCCATGTATGACATCACACACAGCTGATTTTTGACAAAGAAGCCAAAATTAAAAATGGATTAAAAAAAAGCAACTTCAACAAATGGCACTGGCATAACTGGATATAAGCATATAGAAGAATGCAAATAGATTCATATTTATCACCCTGCACAAAACTCAAGTCCAAGTAGATAAAAGACTTCAACATAAATCCAGTTACACTGAACATGATAGAAGAGAAAATAAGAAACAGCCTTGAATGCATTGGCCCAGGAACACCAGGAATATAGACACTAAAATAAACAGTTAATAAATTAGACCTTATGAAACTGAAAACTTTTGTAAGACACAGGACACTGTCAAGAGGACAAAGCAGCATGCAACAGAATGGGAAAAGATCTTTACCAACCTCACATCTGCTAGAGGTCTGATCTCAAAATATATAAAGAGCTCAGGAAACTAGACATTAAAAAACCAAATAATCAAATTTAAAAATGGGATACACTTCTAGATAGAATTTTCAACAGAAGAGTCTCAAATGGCCAAGAAACACTTAAAGGAATGTTAAACATCCTTAGCCATCAGAGAAAGGCAAATTATGATCACACTAAGATTTCATCTTATATCTGTCAGAATGTTTAAAAACAAAAGCGCAAATAACAACTTATGCTGGAGAGTATATAGAGCAAGGGGAACACTCCTCCACTGCTGGTGAGACTGCAAACATGTACAGCCACTATAGGAATCAATATAGCAGTTTCTCAGAAAATCAGGAATTTATTGACCTTGTGACCCAGCTATATCATATTGTGGGAATTACCAGGCTGCAATAAGTATATAATCTGGTGATATTTATTATTCCAAAACACTTAAGGTACAAGGGATATTCGGAGGGGAAAAGGAAGAAGCAGTGCGCAGGAGAGTGCCACTGAGCAGTCTTTCCTAAACATGCTACAGATCCAAAAAGGAGTCAGGCTCTTTCCAGTTGGCCATGTCCTTCCTGGCTCCAGTTCCTTGTCGTCATCAGAGTTTACCTGGGTAGCTTCTGATTTCCCACTACAATATCAGTCTTGAGAATATACCCAAAGGATGTTCATTCATACCACAAGGACACTTGCTCAACTATGTTCATAGAAGCTTTATTCATAATATCCAGAACCTGGAAACAACCTATATGTCCCTCAACCAAAGAACGGATGAAGATAAAGTAGTACATTTTCCCAGTGGAATGTTACTCAGTTGTTTCAAACAATGACATCAGGAAATTTGAAGGCAAACAGATGAAACAAAAAAAAATTTATCCTGATAGAAGTAACTCAGACTCAGAAAGACAAACATGGTATGTATGGTATGTACTCATGTATAATAGGTTATTAACTTTAAAGTAAAGGATAACAATGTTACAATGCACAGACGTAGAAAGGCTGGATACCAGGGAGTTCTGGGAGGGGTGCTCCAATCTCCCTGGGAAGGGGAAATAGAGGATATTTCAAGGGTAGTAGACTGGAAGTAGGTGAGGATAGGAACATGAGGGATGGGATCAAGTTAGGAATAAATGGAGGGGGAGCATACTGAAAGAGATGACTAGAGCAGAGAGCATTTTAGGGTCAGGTAGAAATCTTGTGCAATGGAAACTCCCAGGAATCTACAAGGATGGCCCCAGATAAGACTCCTAGCAATAGCAGATATATAGCCTGAACTGGCCATCTCCTGTGACCAGGCAAGACTTCCAGTGGAGGGATTGGGACACCAATTCATCCCGATAAACTTTGCCTAAACTATCTTTCCTATGGAACAAAGGGTGGCTCAGAGATTGTGAGAGTGGCCAACCAATGACTGGTACAGCTTGATACCCATGCCATGAGAGTGATCCCACCCCAGACACTGCCTAGATTGCCTCACCCAAAGGATGGATGGTCCAGAGACCTAGGATAGAACTAAAAACTACTGTAGAAAAGAAAATGTCAACATCATGATACTGTGGGAGGTTAAAAGGAAGTGGCCTCCAAATCAAGTGGCACTCTTAGGAGGTGTGAACTTGTTGAAGGAAGTGTGTCACTGTAAAGGCACACTTTGAGGTATATTTTTCTCAAGCCTGCCTCAATGCGACAGTCAATCAGCTTCTTGCTGCCTGCAATATGTAGGACTTTCAGCTCCAGAACCATGTCTGCCTACAGGCTGCCGTGCTCCCCTTCACAATCATAATAGACTGAACCTCTGAAACTGTAAGTAACTCAACCTCAATTAAATATTTCTTTATAAGAGTTGCTGAGGCCATAGCACATCTTCACAGCAATGAAAACACAAACAAAGCATAAGTCTAATGTTATTTTGCTATATTCATAGACTGGTAAGTACCCCAACTGTTATGAGAGATCCTTCATCCAGTAACTGATGGAAACAGATGCAGACACCCATAGCCAAACTTTAGGCTAAGCTCAAGGAATACTGCTGAAGAGAGAGGAAGGATTTTATGAGCCAGAGGCGTTAAGGACATCAAAAGAAAACCCACAGAATCAACTAACCTGGGCTCATAGGAACTCATAGAGTCTGAACCAACAAGCAAGGAACCTACAAGGGACTTCCCTATGCCCCCTACATGTATGTGACAGCTGTGCAGTCTGGTTTACTTGTAGGATTGCTAATAGTGGGAGCAATGGTTGTTCCTAACACTTTGGCTGGCTTTTAGGAACCGGTTCTTTATACTGGGTTGCCTGGCCCAGTCTTAATATAAGGGGAGGTGCTTAGACTACTGCATCTTGATGTTCCATGCTCTGTTGACATTCATGAGAAACCTTCCTCTTTCTGAACAGAATGGAGGAGAAATGGATGGGGGGAGCAGAAAGAATGTGGGGAGAGGGAATGGTAGGAGAAAGGGGAAAGAAATCTGTGGTCAGGATAAAATATAAATAAATTTAATTAATAAAAATTCAGAGGTGAATTACTGAAAAGTGAATACAAACAATTAATAAAACAGAAAGTTGTTTCTTTGTAAAGATTAACAAGATTAATAAAAAGAGGGGAACCAAATTAATAAAATTAAAAGTGAAGGGGAAACAAAAAAAGACACTGAGAAAAACCAATAGAATCATAAGAACATACTTTAAAAATTTGTTTGCCATCAAACTGAAAACACTAAAAGACATGAAGAAATTTCTAGATATAGATAATATACAAAAATTAAGTTGTAAATAATGATATAGAAAATAACTTAGACAGAGCCTCAACATTGAATAAGATAAATTCAATAACTATAAATCTTCAAACTAAAAAAATTACAAAGCCAAATTGATTCAACTCAGAATCCTACCAGACCTTCGAAGAAGTAACACAGTTTTGCAAAATGGAAAATGAACAAACATTTCCAAATTTTTTTTATGAATTCAGTATCATGGATACCAAAATCAGACACAAATATCTGAAAACAAGAAACACAAACAAGAAAATAATATTGTTGTCTAATAATCCTGACTAACATAGTTTTAAAAATCTAATTAAAATTCTAATAACCCATATTTGAGGACACATTAAAAAGATCATCTATAACAATCAAGTTAGCTTCATTTCAGACATGTAAGGATGACTTTACATATGTAAATCCATAGGTGTAGACCATCACATAAATAGTCTAGGCCAGTCTATTTCTGATACCACATAATCATCCCATTAATCTCATATTATGTAGAAAATCCTTCAACAAAATCCAACATTCATTCATAATAAAAATCCTGGAGAATTTAGGGACATAGAAGATATATGTCAGCATAATAAAGGTAATAAACAGGAAGCCAACATAATCATAAACAGAGAAAAACTGAAAGCATTTGCACATAAATTAGATTTAACATAGTGCTATTCAGCATAGTGCTTCAACTATTAACTAGAGCAATAAGACAAGTGGAGATAAAACAGCTATAAATCTAAAAAACAGAAATCAAAATATCTTTATTTGCATATGATATGATTATATATACATACACACTCACACACACACACACACACACACACACACACACACACACACACCATAAGGACTTCACCATAAATCTAATACATACAGCTAATCAATACAACCATCAAAAGATCAGGATATAACAATTTAAATCAACACAGAAAAATGAGTAGCCTTCTTATATACTGTATAGAAAGGACAACCACAGCGAGAAGAAAATTAAGGAAATAATAGCATTCATAATTGTTGGTTATGGCACCAATGTTAGTTTTGCATGTGAGAAGAGACACACACTCACATTACCAAGGCCACAGGAGGGTTTATTTAAGAGAGTTCCCAGGCAGGTACACAAGCAAAGAAGTAGGACAGGAGGAGAGAGTGACCAAAACATGGCGTCTCTTTTTAAGAGAAGGGGGTGTGCATGGGTTTATGTAGTCACATTTAGGGGTGTGCCTTCATATGCATCTAGGGAGGTGCTTCTGTAAGCAATGCTGCATGGGTTTACACAGCCATGCCCAGGGGCATGCCTCTGTACAAGGTACATCCTACAGGAGCCATGTTGGCTCAACCACGTGGAGTGCCAGAAATACTTACAATAATCACCTCAGAAAAATAAAATAAAATATCATGGAGCAAATCTACCAAAGAAGTGAGAGACTAGACAATGAAACCTTAATATACCAAAAACTTAAGTTGAAAAATACATCAAAAAATGATGGGAAGACCTCTTGCTTATAGATCAGTGTGATAAATATTATGAAAATGACCATTCTACCAAAAGAATCTACAGGTTCAATAAAATCCTTATCCAAATCCCAGTGCAATTTTTCACAGAAATTGAAAAATGTTCTTAAATTTTATATGAAAATACAAAATACCAGGATAACCAAAACAAAATCTTAAATAATAGATAGATGATACATAGATAGATGGATAGATATATGTATAGATAGACAGATAATAAATAAAAACTACTAGAGGGATAAACAATCTTTCAATATTTCAAGTTATGCTACAGATTATAGTAATAAAAACAGCATGGTACAGGCATAAAAACAGACACATTGAACAATAGAATAGAACTGAGGCCCCACACATAAGTTCACACTCCTAGAGACACCTGCTTTTTTATGAAGTGGCCAACAATACACACTGGAGAAAAGTTATCTCTAACAAATGATACTAGTCACACTGGATGGCTACATGTAGAAGAATAAAACCATATCCTTATCTCTCACTCTGCACAAAATCCTATCCTAAGTGAATCAAGACCCTCAGCATAAAACGTAATGGTCTGAATCTGATAAGAATAAACTAAGGAATACATTTAAACTCATTAGCACAGGAGAGGACTTTCTATATAGGACCCAGGTAGCATAAGCATCAAGACCAACAATAGAAAATTTACCTCATGAAGCTAAAAAAAAACTTCTGTACAGCAAAGGACAGTGTCATTCAATCAAAGAAGCTGACTAAGAATGAGGAAAACAATGTCTACTGTCCATCTGACACATGGTTATCTAGAATATACAGAGAGTTTAACACAAACTAGTATCAAAAATCAAGCAGCCCAATTAAAACCTGAGGCATGGAACTAAAAAGAGAGTTCTCAAAATTAAAATACAAATAAAAGAGAACCTTTTTTAAAATGTTCAACATCCTTAGCCATCAGGGCCATGCAAATTAAAACTACTTTGAGTTTTCACCTTACTCCATTCAAAATGGATAAGATCAAAAACCTAAATGACAACATATGCTGGTGTAGGTGTGGGGAAAGGGGAATGTTTACTCACTGCTGAAGGGAGTGCTAACTGGTACAGCCACCAAGAAAATCAGCGCCAGTTGGAAATCATTGCTGAGTTTTCTCTGAAAGCTATAGACCCAGCAGGTGATTCAGCTATATTCTTGGGTTCCATATACTATTATAGAGATACCTGTTCATCCTATTCACTGTTTCTCTATTCACAATAGCCAGAAAGTGGAAATAACTCAAATTGCATCAATGTATGAATGAATAATGAAAATGTGGTACATTTACACAATAGATATCATTCAGCTCTCAAGGAAACTAAAATTATGAAAACTCACAGGTGAATAGCTAAAGCTGAATATAGAGAATAATTCCAAGTGAGGCAATCAGATAAAAAGGATAAACATTGCATGTTGCAGGGCTTTTTTTTTCCTCAGTTGTGCATGTTAGCCATAAATATTCAGACATATGTCTTTTATTTGAAATACCCACATTCGTATTCTATGTCAATTGTCTAAAAATTTGTGAAGTGTCATGCTTTTCGGAGGACAGAAGATATAACACAGTGGCCTGAAGGGTTAAAGGAAATGATAAAATAGGATGTGTTAAATTGGAGTGGGGAGGGTAAAGGATGGGCTATGAATAAGGATAGTATCAAAAAAGAGCTTTCATAAAGGTCATGGTGTAGGGCACTGTAGAGATCACTCAGCAATTAAGAGTACTGGCTGCCCTTGCAGAGGACCCAGGCTCAGTTCAGTACCTGAAGTTTATTCATAACTTCAGTTCCAGAGGATACAACACCCCTTTCTGATCTCTGTATGTACCAGACATTCATGTTCTATATAAATAAACATACAAGGAAGCACAGATATTCATTGATAACAATTTATCTTAACAAAAAAAACCACATTGTTTGTGTGTGTGCTTATGTCCATACATATGCATACAGAAAGACACATGCATAGGGATCTACCCTATAACTGGGTGACAATTCTCTTATTGGACACAAAAAACTAGCAAATAAACAAAATCCAATGCCAGGAATGGGTTACTTTTTGGGAATTTGTTGCCAGTAAGGTTCCATTGACCTCCCCTTAAAATTATATACTATGGCCATTCCTCTTAAATATGCTCCAGCTCTTTCTGGTAAGACTATATTGCTGAAGATGATGCATACACAAGTCATAGAACATAAAGAGATCTAATTGGTACTAACCTGGAAGCTTCATCTCACCTTGCTAGTTTTCAGGGTGGTAGATGGTGCTATGGATGATACCAGAGTGGGGAAAAGCTATCATCACACTTATCTAGATGTGAATTCTGCAAGTTTTTGTAATGAATAGCATGTCAGGGCATGTCCACTTGTACAATAGTGGCACAAAGTTGTAGGAGTAGCCAACTACTTTATGGTTGGATTTAAAGCCCATTGAATAAATTGGAACTCATACCCTGGCACTGCTTAGATAATAGCCTATATCTAGACAGGCCACAAGCCCTAGAGAGAACCTAATATTATTCTACTAAATGGATATTGCATTAAGCTGATACATAATGACTTACCATTATACCTATAGAGCAGTGTGTCTATTAACCCTCATCAGAAAAACTTCTACTAGCAGTTGATAGTGATCAACAAGAGACCCACAACTTGTCATGATGCAAAGAATAAGAGATTGTGGAATGCCCATCCCTAATTGGCATGGATGCCTATCACAACTTCTTCCCTCAATTCTCAGGGATCATCACTGAAAAGAGTCAGAAAAAGTTTAAGAGATAGAAGGACAGCTTTGTGTGTAAACTCACAGCAGTTTTGATAACTTTCGCAAGGCCTCTGAATGCTTACTTCAGACAACTCCCAGCATGCAGAGGGGAAGTAGGCACAATGTCCAATCCCTAGCTGAGGCACTACTTATAATTGATAGTTACTGCAAAAGTAAGAGTTAAATTTCTTTAAGAATGTAGCCACTTGTAGCTCAACACACATCCAAAACTATACGGACAACACAAATCATATTTTATGGGTTTTTAAAAAAGAAGGCACAGTCAAGTAGGTATGGAAGGGGGAGTGGATGTTGTCTTAGTGTTTTATTGCTGTGAAGAGACATCATGACTAAGGTATTTCTTATAAAAGAAAACATTTAATTAAGGATTGTTTACAGTTTCAGAGATTTAGTGTATTATCCTCATGGTGGAGGGCATGGCGACATGCAGACAGACTGTGCTGGAGAAATAGCTGCTGAGAGTTGCACTTGTAGCATGCCTTGGGCTTCTAAAATATCAGTGTTCACCCCCAGTGACACACTTCTTCTAACAAGGCCACACCTTCCACCAAGGCCACACCTCCTTGCCCTTTAAACTGGTGTCATTTCCTAGTGACCAAGACTTCAAATATATGACACTCTAGGGAATATTGTCATTTAAACCACCAGAGACATGGAAGGAATTAAAGATGTGTGTGTGTGTGAATATTGCCAAAACATATAGCATAAAATTCTTAATTGATTAAAAATTGAATGGCCTGAATAGGTCAAATGATATAATTATCATGGGTAGGGTGTTTACTGTCAAGAATAGACGATGTTTTTCAAGCTCATGTGTAGCAGTTACATGTATGTCCTGCAAACTTGAAGATGTGAGATTGGATCCCCAGAAGCTACTTAAAAAGCTTGCCATGATGGCACATGCTAATAAATCTAGTTCTCGGTAATAGAGACTGGAGGGCCCTTGGAGCTCACTCACCAAATAGCTTAGCTGTATCAGTGAGAGACTGTACCTCCAATACTACGGTACACAGCAGGCAAGGGAGCCACAGATGTCAATTCTGGCCTGCAAAAACATACACAAATTTTCCATGTGAGAAGTGGAGGGATCTGAATTTGGGACTGGGTGTATATAGAGAGAGCCAGTGGAGTTTTATATTCAACTAGATCTAGATGGAAACAGAGAAATAACCAATTTGCTCTCAGGTACATGCAGGAAACAAAATGATGGCCAAAAGATCTCTTTATGCACAAAGAGTTATCATCAGTCATTAATATCTACTGAGTACATAAATGCTGGTGCCAACTTTTTTCAAAGTTAACAGAAGCAACCAGGATCTCCCCCCCACAGCCCTATGATCCAGTTCAGCAGAAATCAATATTCATATTCTGTTCTCTTCCTGCTCTGTATGGTGGCCTGCAGCCTTGTGGCATTTGCTGCCTATCCAAAGGATCTCTCTTCCTTACTCCCACTTACTCTGTACTTCCTCATCCTGAATGTGGAGCAGATATATCATAGACCTGTTACCATGGTGCCCTGAGCAAGAGGAAGCACATTGCACCCCTCAGGAGGGGGTTGCTGTGTAAATAGGGATTACTAGACATAAGGCCTCTCCTTAATTCAAGAGACCAATAACCATTGCTGCAAAAAACAGATCCCACATGTCCATAACTATTTGACAGACTTGTAAAATGCTGATCTAAAGGGTCCTAATTTTGGCTATTTAAAAATAATAATATCACTCTAGAAGTTGAAAACATGAAAATTCCTGGATTTCAATAATGAAGTTTTAGTTCATTTGGGTTTGGGATAGAGTAAATAAATCTATGATTGTACCCTCCAGCTCATGTGAATAATACACAGCAACACCTCCTCAATGGGCTATTCTTGGTAACTCGTCATCACAATGCCCTGGGTGTTAGAAGGCTAGGCTCTTCACTGAAGGATGCTAACACACACAGGGGTTCCTTGTTCTGACCATGGATATGTTCTCCTATAAGTGATTCCAACGTCCTTTCTTCCACAACTCTCCAGATACCTGTGGGCAAAAGTACATTTTGTAGAGGGCTAGGGATGTGGTTCAGAGGTTGAGTACCTGGCTGTACTGATCAAGGTCTTCCATAACACCTCAAAAATGTACTTTTCACTAAATGTAGACCTTAATCTAAAGTTGTTTTTGTACATATATAAATACCCCAAAGACAAGAAAGCTGGGAGATGGCTGGGTGTTTATGTGATATCTTGAAACAAGGAAATGGATACTAAAAGCAGTCTTCTGGGGATATACAACAGCATGACAAGGGAATCCACATCAAAGCCTTCCAAGGCACTCATCCTCATATTTCAGGACCTCAAAGTACCAAACAAGCCCCCAATTTTGTTTATGTGGATTATAAATGCTGATAATTAATTTATTAAAACCTAAAGTTATGTGAAAATTTAATGTTTATAAATTATTTACAAGTAAAAACAAACTTCTGCATTAACATAATCTGCCTCATATGAAAAATAACTTCATTTTCAAAAACTATTTAGTAAGGGAAGTGACATTTTTGCAAATCTCTTTTGAGTTTGGCTTAATAGATGACAGCTGGATTCCCATACTCTTGAATTCAATCTGTTGTAATATGTTATTTTGATAGAAATATATAAAGAGAATCATGACTCACTCAGATATGTAGCTAGAAAAGAGAGGGCTTCAATTTGCTTCTGAACTTAATCTACTTTTCTATAACATGCCGTATAACTTCTGGAAAATTCCACCAGAAAAGAAATATATATGGGAGGATGAAAATAAAAATACCAGTAAGAGCTTATTGTTTGCAAATGTCTGCCCCTTCATAGACCCTTTGAAAGGCTCCAAGTCTTCCCTCATGTGGGCTGAGCCCCAGAATCTGAACTCTCCTTTAACAGAAAGCAAAATGAATCCAGCAAGCTCATCTGTTACAGTTATTCAGATACTGCTATAATTTTTGTTGCTTGGGATGTGAGGTTGATGTAAGAGGTGTGTGAGCCGAGAGTCCCTCCACATACTTGAGAAACTACTTAAGGCACTAAGTATAGACACAGTTGACAGCTTTGCTCAAATGAGAGACATGGATGCTACCTGTGTCCACAGGCTGTGCCCGCACCAGATGCTCAGTGACTACCCAGGACTGGAAACAAGTGATTGCTCAGAACCAGAAAATCCATAGATAGAAGTTATCTTAGAAGCCTATGGCTGTTCAGGTCCTGAACATCAAGCAGCTGAGCTTTGTGTTGGTGCGGGCTGTGGATCTCTCTCTGTCCTCTTAGACCTATCACTGCTTGCTGTCCCTGGACATACACATAGGTCTTTCTTAGACATAATTCCTCCAGACAACCTCCTATCCAATGTCTTAGTTTTCTTCAAGAAGATCATCTCAATTACATTGGTTAATATTGCCACTGTCAGCTTGGCAGTCTTAATCCCCAAGAACCATTGTACATCTGATTTTTCCTTTTTTCTTAAAGTTTTTGTTACATTTTATTTAAATATGAAACATAAACATGAGAATATTATTTAAAATATTCTTAATTATTTTATATTTAAATAATAAATATTAGGTGTATATGTGTGAACATACGCAAATATGTAGAGACTAGAAGACAGCCTGATGGAATTGGTTCTGTCCTTTCATGTTGTGGGTCTCAGATAGAAGAAATCAGTTCTATTTTATGTTTTTCTCTATTTAACATGATATTTTTTTATTTAATTTTCTGAGTATATTGTTTCTTGTCTGTATATCCTATAAGACAAGGATCATTATTTTCTGTTCATTCTGATGTCCCCAAGGCCAGAATAAGGGAAGTGCTCATACATACTAGTTAGAGAAATTCAGAGGTAAGATTTGCATTGAAGACACAGTGGGCAGCATTGACTTTGCACATGGAGCAAAGAGAAGGGGAAGGCAGAACTGAGCATGCCCAGTTGACTATCCCCAAATTCAGGGCACAGATTAAGCCATTTCTCATCCTCCAGGTAATTGGGAGACAAATATTCAATGGAAATGTGACAAGTCCACAATGAAAAGAAATTTCAGGGAGGGAGAAGTTGCCGACCACTAATGGGCTATTAGGTAACAGTGCATTATCCTTACATATGTGGTCAGCCAGGACTGTGGCGGTCTCACAGTGGAGACTGATAATTCCAGGTTGAACATTCTGCTGCCCTTCACCAGGCCTTCCTCCAGAGCCAAGCACTACGCATGCCCTTTATTTCCCCATAGTTAATCATTTCTGTGAAACATTCCTTTCTGCTCTTTGTGCTGTCTAGCCAAGCAACCACTGGGTGTCCTCTATCTAAAACTTAGTCCTTTGCTTCTAAAATCCTGACTAGATGTACCCTGATCTACTTTCTCTTTGGGAATCCTTTGGGAACCACCAGAGAAGTTTGGCCAGAAAATTCTTATGTGAATAAGAAATTTTGAATAACTAAATCTTTTTGCAAGCTTAATCTATTTCCCATTCCATTGCTCTTCCCTGATTATGTCCTTCCACATTGTCCAATTTTTCTACAGTGACTATACGTCAGTTCATCCAACACAGTTGCAGTTTGTACCTTTTGTTCCTATATAATTAATAATAGATGCTTTTCTTTCTCACAACCATTCTATTTTGGGTGATAGATCACACAGCTACTCTAAATATAGATTCTTCTATTTCTACAATGAAATTCAGTAATGAAATACCAATTAGAAGATGCCCCAATTTGAATATAAACTACTTCTCATCATAAATTTTCTTGGGAAAAAAATTAAAGTTCAATGATTAAAGTACAAAAAATATAGAAGTCCAAATTCATATTCTCTTTTACCCACGTGATTTAAAGTTCAAAGAAAACTGGTGTCCAAGATCTACTCTAATTTTCCTTTTCAACTCAGTCCTGTGGGGATTTTTTTCCTAATATTCCAAGACCGTGGGCACAACATTGGAATCCAAGATGTTTAAAAATAGGTTCTTTCTTCCCCATGAGAGTTTTGATTGGGTGATAAAATAATGTATTATAGGAGGTAATTAAAGCAACATCTTTGCCATCAGCAATTACAATTTATGTTTGCAAGTAAGAAAGTCTATGGACAATAATGTGGTCTGGCTTTCCTCATACTTGGCATCTCCATTAATCAACATTCACATTCTACCTCTCTTCTAAACACAATTTATTTATCACCCTGTCTTTTAATTAACTATAAGTCATATGATTGAGATAACCACTACAATCATGGGATTGAGTTTTCACAAATGAGTATGGGAAGTCAGGGCTGTCTGCAGAGTCCCAGCAAACTCTGTAGCAGGGGCAGATAAAGTCTGCCTCTCACCATACCCACAGCTGCTGCTGAGGGAATTTGCACAGCTACCCACCTCGACCTCGAACTGAGTGAACAGATAACTACAGGGGTCCCTGAAGGACAGACTCAGACCCCGCCCAGAGGTGAGGAGGGGTCACCAGGCCCAAGCGCCTATATTCCAGCCAGGGAGGGAGAGTTGAACTCCAATCCGTTCCGGTTCCTCTTCCGGGACCAAGTGCTGTCTGCAGAGTCCCAGTGAACTCTGTAGCAGGGGCAGATAAAGTCTGCCTCTCACCATACCCACAGCTACTGCTAAGGGAATTTGCACGGCTACTCACCTCGACCTCCAACTGATCGAACAGATAACTTCTGGGGTCTCTGAAGGACAGACTCAGAACCTGCCCAGAGAGGTGACAGGAGGCACACAAGCCCGAGTGCCACAACTGACCAGGAGCCATCTAATTGTGAACCACTGAAGCCATGGGCAAACGTCAGTGCAAAAAATTACACTATAATACAAAGAACAACATGGTAACTCCAGAAGAGAGTGGCAATCTTACAAACACAAGACCTGAACTGAGCAATGAAGAGGAAACAGAAGGAAGCAACACCAAAAATTCCTTTTTGATGATCATCGAAGCTCTCAAAGAAGATATGAAAAATAGCCTTAAAGAAATAGAAGAAAATACAAACAAAAAATTGGAAGAGATGAACAAATCTATGAAAGATACATGCCAGGAACTAAAAGCTGAAATAGAAGCAATAAAAAAGGCACAAAATGAGGCAAAGATGGAAATAGAAAATCTGAAGAAAAAAGCTGGAACCACAGATACAAGCATAACGAACAGAGTTCAAGAGATGGAAGATAGAATCTCTGAAGTGGAAGACTCAGTAGCTCAAACAGATATATCAGTCAAAGAAAATGGTAAAACTTAAAAAGCCATAACTCAAAATGTTCAGGAAATCTGGGACACCATGAAAAGACCTAATTTGAGAATAATAGGAATAGAAGAAGGAGAAGAATACCAGCTCAAAGGCACAGATAATGTTTTCAATAAAGTCATAGAGTATGGGAAGTCAGGTGCATCCTCAAACATGGCCTTCAAACTTCTGATGGGTATTTCTGGTAGATTTACAAGCTAAATAGAGAGGTAGTATCCTTAGCAATCTCATAGACAAGGGGACACCATATGCATGAAACAGTCTATGGGAACAGAGCCCACACTTCTGCTACAACCACCATTAAGCAGAGACATGTGTAAGAAAGAAAAATTCTTTTGGTAAACTATCAGATTGCTTGAAGTGGTGTGCTGTAATGTGTCATACTTTGTTACCATAAGAAAACACTTAAGGCTGAATACTTTATAGAGAGATTTTTTTCCCTACAGATTTTTTTTTAATTCACAGATCTGGAGGTTCAAGAGTGGGTTGCCAACCTTTGTGGTGGCATCATGTGTTGTAACAAAAGAGGAAGCAAGGGAGCCTGCTGAGAAACTTAATTCACTTTGTAGCAACCTGGTATCATGGTAACTAATCCAGTACACTCCCACCAAAATGGTAATGTATTCTTGAAGGAGAGTTTACTCATTCTCAAAGATTTGTCATTCCTTAAGAGCTTCCTAGGATAGTTACATTGGGAGCAAGATTTTACTATAAAGTTTTATTGAACAAACTACACATACAAATCACAGCACAACAGATGACTTCCCAAGCTGACAGCTAAAGAAAGATTCACTCAGTGGACAGGCCAAACTAAAACAGAAACATGTCCAATAAACTATTTTACACATTTAAAATAATGAGCCTATGCCCATTTTCTCCTAAGTTAGGAATAAGGAAACATTTTTTACCAAAGGAAAAAGTAAACTCTTACCTGGAAAAAAAAAACAATTTCTACACACACACACACACACACACACACACACACACACAACTGTGTTTTCATTTCATGTGCCTCTTTTCTTAATCTCTGAAAATTTTTCCCTTTGCTCCACTACACTCCAGGGACTATTTGTTACACCCCAGATCACACCTCCTAGCTTCATGAGCAGGTACAAAGCAAAAGGAAACAATGTTCTTCCTCTCTTCTGCCCAAGTGTGGAAGGCCAGCCAGCCAGTGCCCTCTAGGCAAGACTGGTAGAGGTGTCAGAGAACCAGTCTCTCTTCATGACTCTTCTCACATGCTCCACACTCAAATACTCAGTCTTTCTTTTTCATATGTGTTTGGTTTTTCTTAAGGGACATCTGTGTCTTCCCCCATTTCTAGCTCCAAAAGTCCATATCCACTATGAACCTATCCTCTTTTCTTTGCCTTTATTTAAAAATAAGTAAAATAAGTAAGAAAGGATCATATCCTAACCACCCCAAGTATAATTGTGAGGCAGAAGTGCTTCAAAGGGTCTATCATATCCATCTGTGTCTTCCCCCATTTCTAGCTCCAAAAGTCCATATCCACTATGAACCTATCCTCTTTTCTTTGCCTTTATTTAAAAATAAGTAAGAAAGGATCATATCCTAACCACCCCAAGTATAATTGTGAGGCAGAAGTGCTTCAAAGGGTCTATCATATCCAAACACAACATATGTTTTGAGTGACACTGTTCTACCACAGCCCTTGACCCAGTGCCATGTGGTAGATCACCTTCTAGACAAAGCAGATAAGACAACAATGGACACCTGATGGGTGTCCATCCATAGAATAGTCGGCAAACGATGACTAAAAGATCTAGTGAGTTAATGGGAACAGAAATTTCAAATGAGAATGAGTACAATGAATCCTCTCAGGCCTTAAGACATCAGGACCCATGAGTAAGCAGAGGAGGTCAGCTGATGGAGATGGGACAATAGAGCAGTGTATAAAACACAAATGTGAGAGGAAAAGAAAGGAGTAGAGAGGGAGAGGAGGGGTTGGAGGAACTCAACTATAAAGGTGTCATGGATCCTACAGATGTTTGGTTCTTTCCATCTAGTGGACAGTGTTCTAATCTACCATTACAATAGCAGCCTTTATTGGACCCATGTCAAATGGGAAGCTGTCTGGCTGTGCTAACACAAAGTTCTTTTCTAGACTCTAACATCAGAGTAGAAATCTCCTAGGAAAATATTTAAACTGGCTTTGCTTTTTTTCCACCTAAACTACCAGATGCCTGAAACTACAAACTTTGGGAGTAAGAATGAAATAAATGATGGCACTTTAGAAGAGAGAGAGATCTGGGAACTGAAGCAAAATCAAGAAGCTGAAGAGATGGACAATTGGTTCAGTTAATCCATCAGCCTAAGCAATTTAGATGTGAGCAAAGTCCATTTTCCATTGGAGAGATACATACAAGTCTCCAGGACCCACACAGTCAGCTGAGAAGAGGAGTCACCTTTCTTTCTAAAGATTTCCCTGTCATCCCGGGAGCAAAGAAGATGATTGATTTCCTCTGGGAATAAGGAAAAGGTCATTTAGGACGTGAACAGAACTATGGCTCTTTTAATAAGCACAGACAAGAGATTATAAAGAAGTGGTACCCTGTTCAGCAATGTCCTTACCATGCTGTTTCCAGCCCATGTTGCAGACTACAATCAAGGCAGTGTGGCTTTCAGTCAGCAGCACTTTATGAAAAGGAAACACTCCAGAGCCTGTGCAGGACTTCAATGACTGACACATGCATACCTGTTTGAAATGGGGAAAGTCCATTTGTTTAATCAAAAGTTTCAAATCCTTGAAATTAACAGCATGGGAAGCTACAGTATCTAGACATGCAGTGAGTGGGAGCTGTGAAATGTTACTTCTCTCCTGCTGGTGAGTTTCCTTTGTTCCAGAGCTAAGAGTAACAACAAAAAAGATGGGCTTGGGAAGTGTGTGAAATTTTTTGCTCTCTTGGCTATGTGTGGAGGAATACATGAGAAAAGGTTTGGGATTCCTGGTCCTTATCTACTGGGTATATAGTTTAGGGGGTTGCAGGTTCTCTCCCACCTCACAGAGCTACTTAGACCATCTAGCTGTCACTGTCTCACAGCCTCACCTCAGGAACTCGGACACAAATGGATGAAACAGTGCAGTTGGAAAATGTCAGCATTCTTCACACATAACAGAAGACATCACTCCACAAAGGGTGAACTCCCAAAACAGAGCAGAGACTTGGATCTGGATTCGCAGCTACCCTGACATGCAGTAGGAATCTTTGCAGTACCTACCTCAGGAACAGTATTGTCCACATTTGTCTAGCAGAGAAGGTAAATTGTTAACATCTCAGGAGAGAATACTCACGGTGATAAAAGCAGAAACTGGAGGAAAGGCACAAGATTGGGCCAGACAAACATGTTTCCTCTTCAGTAGTTACAAGCAACTGTGAGAACAGGGCAGCATCAGCCACCTGTTTTATTTGTTTGTTTGTTTGATTGATTGGTTTTTTTTTTATTTTCATTTTTTCCTTGAACCAGTTCCCATGGATTCCAGTTTAAAACCCAGCTTAAATCTGAGTTTGGGGAGACCCCTCTATGCCTATTAAGTAGCAAGACTTTATCTGTTGCTGTCAAAATTAACACAGATGGAGAAATGGGTGCCTGGTCCCCAGTCACCAAAGAGCAGGTAGAACAACCTAGGATAGGGGGCAGTCCTATGCACAACAGACCTCTCATTGCTATGGGTATAAAGGAAACCAACCATTCAAGAGGAAGTAGACAAACATCGTCCGCACAGCCTATCCTTCTAAAGTCATGGGCGAAGTCCCTCCAGAAAATGAAATCCACTATGTGCCTGGGGAGATGATTCATCTCACATTCTCAAACCTGGGCTCCCTCAGTGCAGCAGCACACACTACTGATAAGCCTCTGGAAATCATTGGAGAGAGAGCATCATGTATGGAAGCAAAACTCACCAAAGCATGGGTTAGACAAAGCAACAATTCAAGTCAAACAAGAAAATAATTCAAAGGGAGAAAACACAGGCCCTGTCATTGACAGTGCTTTAAATTAATTGCTCTGAAATGCAGATTTGATGACTTCAGATCCTGTTAAAACCTCTACCCATTCTTCAGTTTCATGCATTCTGCCTCAGCTCATACACTTAGCAATTACTAGATTACTTCAGAAGTTTCCAGTCATCTCACCTTACTTTCAGAACAGTCTTTGTTTATAAATCTCCAACTTCATCACCATATTACCAACTTTTAGAAATACTTCACAGCCTCCATCACCCTGGAGGCAAATGTTTCAGGACTTTACAAGCTTTAGAACACCATCCATTTATTCATTCATTCAAAAAAATATTTATTAACTATCTCCTCTCTACCAGGTTACTATTAAAAGTCCTGAGGAGATGACAGTGAACCACAAAACAAAAGCCTATGACTTTATAAAGTCATTTTTTTGGAACAAAATTATTACCCTGACTCCAGCTTTTTGGATACTGTCCAGTCATCAGTATGGTAATTTGCTTCTCTCGGCTCTTGGAGACCACTCACTCACATTCTTGCCAACTCTATATCTAAAACCATTGCGTTGGTAGCTTGACATCAGTTGTGGCGGGAAGCCTCTAAAGATTTCCTAGCATGCCCTTCTTACATCCAACTGCTTAGCTCTCATAATCTTCCAAATGAATGTATATGCCTCCCTATGCCTGAGCGTAAACACTGTATGCACAGAATCTCCCCTCCTAGTCTGCTTGCTAAACATGTGTCTTCAAGTCTTAACTTTGAAAACATTGTCTGTGTGAAGCAACCTCAGCCATCAGTGTAGAGCTGACTCCTCCTCTGGTGCCTGCACAAACCCAGAAATCTTCAACACTTGTCTCCTCATGTGGTCACCTCCTGCTGTACTGCAAATTTCTCTAAGCTCCTAACCGCAAATTTCCTGCCCCAGTTTTTGGGCCACTCTAAAATAAATTCTTATTGAATAAATTTGGAGCTAAAAGGGAAATTATCTTATCTTAAAAGTCTTCTTCAGACTTCATTTTAAGACTCAGTTGTGGGCTGAGATGAGCCTGGACTCAAATTGTGGACATGACCACGAGGTTTACAAAGTAGGACTACAAACCACTGAGTGCTATATTTATGCCATGCCTGTGAAAAGTGTGACAGTATGAACACCTATGTGATGAGTGACAGAGTAGAGGAATACAGCTGAGTCTTTTGATTGAGCTCATGGGTACAGACTGTGGAGAATATGAGCAACACGCAAGGTGACCCTTTGAGGTAGATGAGATATTCCTCTTATTCTCAAACACTTCAATATATAGACCCCAATAGGTGTTACTATTTGGGGAGACCTAGGAAGTGTGGCCTTGCTGGAGGAAGCAGTCACCAGTGGGGAGCGTGGCTTTGTAATTAAAGTCTCCGCCCACAGCTTGTCTTCTCTGTTTCCTGATTGTAGCTTCTGATATGTGTTCTCAGCTGCTTCTGCTGCCACACCTGGTGCTTACTTCCAGGTTTCCCTGCAATGATGGTGATAGACTCTCACCCTCTGGAACTCTATGCCCTTATAAAGCTTTTGTTCTGTAAGTTGCTTTGATCATGGTTTTTTCAGAGCACTTAAAAAATACATAATTGACTGAATGCACTCAGTGGAATAAAAAGCCAAGAGCCAGGAAGCATCACAAATTACAAATCCCCTGAGAATTTATAGGAATCCTGAAGAGGCTTTAGTCATTCAAATTCCTTATACCAGTGCTCTTCTGAACAAGTTGTTGAGAATGAAGAGAGCAAGGTGCTGTGAGACTGAAGAAAGAAAAAAGTCAACATTTCTGAAGTGAGATTCTAAAAATCTGCAGGTTATCGTGATGTGGGTCAAAAGCTCTTACAAAATCATCAGGATAAAGGTGACTCTGTCTAAGCCAGAATGAATCAGATTTACCTCAAGTTAACATCAAGAGGTCAGGCAAACTTCTCGAGTTAAAGTTTCCAGTCAGCATCTTAGTCAGAAAAGAATGTGATGGATTGGACAGATGCTAATATTGTGAATGGGTCAGTGGAAATGGTACAGGCCAGGACCGATGTCCAGAGCTTCAGACAACCCTGGAAAAGAGGCAGAAGGACAGAACCAAAGGAAGCAACAGGAAACACAACCTGTTCCTCAGCAGTCAAGTTTCCCTGAGGAATCTGTGCCCAGCCCTTCCAATGACAACTAAGTGAGATACGCTACAGCTACAACTTGCACCAACCAAGGCCATTTAAAGAGCTGGCAAAGTCCAAATCCCCCCAGTTCTTTTCACTGAGCTGAAGGGGGTGAGAGAACCTGCAAGGAGCAGAAATGCCAGGGCTAAACATTTCACTGAGTGGCCTGTAGGCACATTAGCCACAATCAGCAGAGTGACAGACAATAGGGAAGTGGTAGTGTTTGTCTGTGCCTGGTTTGCCTCATAAACAATACAGAAGCAATAACGTTGCCTTCCAGAATTTTTTAGTAGGAATTAAATAGATTAAAGTTTTGAATAGAGTGATGTCGTGTCTGAACTCTGACACCCCCCCCCTTAAAATCCACCCTGTTAAAGGGCTGCTTCAGGGAGCATGAAAGCAGACATAGGAGACAGTCTGAAGGAGAATGCTGGGCTGGGGAAATGTCACCAGTATTGTCCGCAGGTTGAATGCTTGGAATTATACAAGGACCCAAATCAAAAGTGGGTTATGCAATGGGCAGTTAAGTGAAAGCCTGGAGTATTTTGTCTCATTGCTTAAAACACATGAAAATTTAAAGGGCCAGCTAGCTATCTTCATGGAGCTTCTAGCAACAATTTCCAGAAACTCTGGGAATAAAGATGAGGAGACAAAAGGTAGAAGAGGAATTAGGAAGAGGAGAAAACATTCTTTCTCCCTCTGACCTACAGAGACCCATGCCACAGGACAGGCACAGACTCCACCTCTACTCTGGTGATGCTGCCTTTTGGGCTAAGCAGATTATCAGACCCTATTTTCCTCTGTTCTTCTGGCTCCTCTCTCAGCAGTAGAGGATTGGTAAAAATCCAGTCCTGGGTACCACCTCCTCTGCCATCTCTTTGTCTGGCTTGACACACTGTGACTTAATTATCTATCTAATTGTCTACATCTACTCCCTACAGCCACAGGCAGGACTTCCTTCTTCATCCCTGTGGCATCCTCATTTGAAGATAATAGTGAGCCTTTTTGCATATTTATTGGATGACTGAATAAATGAATGAATGAGTAATACATTTGACAATATAATTTATGCCTAGTCTCATGAATAAGCAGTTAAAGGTCAGAGTGAGTGGATGAGTCCCAGCCACTGAAAACATGGTTCATGTACTAGGAACATTGACTAATCTCCCTTGGAGGCTCATTAGAAATGCATTCTCAGACTGCAAAAATCCTTGCACACCAAGAGTATCCCTGTGTTGGCTCCCATACCCATTAAAGTTTCAGAAGTCCTATTCTAAGAGTAGTATCCTTTGAAGAGAACAGATTTTTTCTGTGTCCAATACGCAAAAGACAATGGAACAGATGAACAGGAAGGACAAATACCTCTGAAAGAAGGCCATGGCCCTACACCCCATATCTATTCACCCTACACCCAGAACTATCTACCTTACACCCTGTAACTATATACCCTATACTCCTATATTCCGTATCTGTCTTCTCTTCACCCCATAATTAGCTATCCTACACCCCACACTGGCCTAACAGCCCCTAGTTAAAATAAGAATTCAAGCTTCCTGCATAATCCAGTGTCTCCTGGGGGCCTCCATCTGACCAAGTCATTCCTTTAGCAGCATCCAGCTGCTATTATTAAGGGAGTATAAAGACCAGCAGGGACAATGATGCTGCCATGGTTGACTAAAAAGTCAAAAGGTCCTCTGGTCTGCCATGGCAATGACAGGCAATTTTGTCTGAAGAAGCACAATAGTTATTTATTATAGGATTTGAATGGCATGAATTTGCCAGATGGATCAGAAAATGACTAAGAGACAAAAGAGAAAACATCCAGGGAATACCAAATCTTATTTTAACAGCCAGTGTTTCCATCAGCCGTGTCTGAGCCCACTGCCTTCCTCAGAAATTGTGTAGGTTCTCCAGGGAGGGGTGTAGACAGCAAGACCCATTAAATGTTGTGGAACACTTTTAGAGGAGTAGAAAAAGAAGAGGGCATGGAAATACAGCATTACCCATGCCAGGAGATGGGTTTTCCTGAAGCTTAAGCTCAACCTCTTTGTCTGATTCACAGGCTACTTCACTAGCTTATCTTTTCTGGGTCTTATTCTGTGTTCTGCAAAATATCAGTGCTGACATTTACAGATGGACAAGTAGATGGTGAAATAAAATTAACTGAGGTATACGGAAGTACCCAACATGACACTGGGCACATGCACAGCAAGTCTTAGTTCAGAAAGTTATTTATAGTCTACAAACTAGTATCCCATCTACCCACACAACCCCTGAGAAAGGTTCCTTTTGAGGTGTTTGTATTTCAGTAGGGACGCCAAAGCACTCAAGGTTTCTAATACAAAGGAAAGAACCTCTAGTGGTAGAAACAGCATAGGGAAGGCTGGAATCTTGATGTCACTGAGTACAGAAGAGTCCCAATTTCAGGTGGGTGAAGCTGGAAAGGTAAAGTCAGACAGAATGACCTGAATACATATGGCTGCCCAAAGGTAATAACTTACAGAGTGCAATGCCCAACTGAGGGCACAGTGGTAGCTTCTGATTCCAAACATAACACAGAAAGGCATAGCCATACCCATTTCTTAAAGTTAGCCTTGAGAGAAAGCAATGAATGAGAAGGTCTTCTAGAGAGAGCCCAGTGGCAAGGCCTCATGACTCAGAGCATGTTCACTGCTCTGGTTGGGTGGGACTGAAGCCTGACTCCCCAGAGAGACCACCAGAGACAGAGATGTCCGAAATGCAACAGCAAGGTTTATTGTCAGGATGATAAAAGCCAGGCAGGGAGCTTGTTCCCCACACCTGATGTAGTGAGGCAAGGAAGAACTGGGAACTCTAAATTATACAAGCTTTTTATAGGCAAAAATTACAAGGCAGGGTTATTTAGGATCAAGGATGAAAGTGTGCTATTGAATGGCTTGTGCTTAGGGACTTTTTCAGCTGAACACTCGTGGACCCCACCTGGGTGGGGTAGCCATTTTATTGCCTTAGGGTTGGATCATCTAGATGTTCTTAGATAGTGCTTAGCTTATTCTTTCTTGGAACTGGGTAAGCCCCTGCCAGGAATATCAAATTGAATTTTATTTTACCTTTATAATATAAAATGGCTACTAGAATACAAAATGAGGTTTCTTGAGCTAAGTTTACTCTCTTCATTTCCCCATTTTCTTTTTGGTTATTGTCCCAATCATGGGTCTCTGGCAATATGCTCATAGGAGCAGACTACACAGAGCCAAAAGTTGATGGCCAAGAAAAACAGTATTTTCTATCCTGCCAGCATCATTATAATCTTAGCTCTATGAAAGCAGCAACCAAGTCTCTGAGCTTCGAGATGACACCTGGTGCCATCTCTTTTGAGTCCCTCAACTTAAGATCTAGTCACCTGGTTCCAGCTATTTCAGAGCTGTCAAGGCTTGTCTATCTGGAGGATGGTCATACTCTACCTCCTTTGCACTAGCTCTTGTGCCCACACTTGTAGGCCCAAGTCACAAGGCTCCTGTGATCTGCAAGGTCTCACAGGAGCAGCTGGGATTTCTAGGGTCTCACAGCCTGTAGGAGGCTGACTTGCAAAGCTACACTACCTAGGCTGTAGGAAACTTTTGGATTCTACAAAAAAAAAAAAAAAAAAAAATATGTCTCTGGGGAAGCAATATTGAAGCCAAAGGCACTAGCTTCATGAAGGTTTGACAGAACAAAAGTGACAGAAGACTCCTATTAAGGACAAATTATAGGGCTAAGGACCACATAAGATAAGATAATGAGCCAAAAGACAGCCACAGAAGTAGGAGCAACTATGGAGAAATGTCAGTGCATCAAATCATGACATTGGAATTCCTGTGATATAACTATACCACATGGTACATGCAAGGCTTCATGCAAGCTGGTCAGCAGCCATAAATATGTTCTTCCCAATCAGTGGGAGTGTTCAGCATGCTATATGTTCCTACTGAGAACTATAATATGCAGCAGGTATAGTCATTGGGAAAGACCTAGAAAGCTCAAAAGACACAGTGCAATTGTTCTCAAAGAAACTAGTGCTAGTAGAAAGCAAACAATGAGGTTATGAGGGGACATATGTCTTATGAGGAACTACTAAAAGAAGCACAAACCCTTCTTTAGGGCTAGAAGATATAGGATCTTGTCCATTCTAATAAGCATGTCTTTGTAGAGGTTTTTCTTTATCCTATCAGCCAGCTCCAGAATCACAACAAGGAGACTTATTAATTATGAAAGTTTGGCTGATAGCTTAGTCTTATTTTATAACTAGCCCTTTTAACTTAAATTATCCCATTTCTATTAATCTATGTGTTGCCCCAAGGCTTCTTTGCCTCATCTACATACTGTCCATCTTGCTTTCCTCTGCTTTCTATGGCATCTCCACTTTCTTCCAAGTGTCCTCTCTCCCTTGAAATTCCTGCCTAGCTATTGACCATTCTTCTTTTATTAAACGATTCAAAGTGACACTTCCTCACATTGTGCAGAAATATTATTCCACAACATTTCCCCCTTTTAAAAAAAAAATAAAAGGAAAAGGTTTTAACTCTAACAGAGTAAAACTATAAACAATAAGAATAATTGTTAGGTAAGAATTACATTCATAATGTTTAATCTATTTGTATTTGGCATATTTGGAGAAAATACTCTATTGTCCATTTTATCTTGATGAATTTAAAGTTTTATATCTAAACCATTTTTATCATGGTTTATATTACAATCTAAAAACTATTTTTAGACATCAAAATGTTTTCTTAGATAAACAATTTAGCTTTTTATGTGTCTTGACCTTATACACTTTACATCTCTTATGTAAGTTTCATTTTTGAATTTGATGACAAGGAAAGTTGTGAAACTATACCCATATAGTCTTTTATCCCCATCCAAGACTAAGAAGAATAAAATATTACTTGACTAAACAGGAAGTAGAAAGAAAGCAACTTCTAAAACTACCAAAATTACAGAAACATCTGGCTGCATGGACAGTCACCCCAGTGTTCCCCTGCAATGTTGGAGCATTCATAATTGGCCTACAGGCCTAGAATATCTGACAGACATTTCTGCAAAGCAGAAATTTTGAATGACTGTCCTATCTTGTCTTGGCAAAGATTGGCAGTTGCTTTCTTTTGTGTCTTGCTTGTCCAGTTTGGACAGCATACTGTCAGCAGTCAATGCAAGGGCAGCTCCTTTAGAAATAGCTAGTTTTTACACAAAGAAGGCAAATTCAAAATGGAAGTTCTCTGATAATCATCACATTTTTTAAGTAAATCAGTGCTGCCAGAAATAGACATGTTTCACTGTCAACTAAAGCATTTTGTTATTGAAACATGTAAGTTTTTGAAGAATTTGAAGATCATCTATGTATATAAAATGTAACTTTGTATGGCTTTGAAAATATACGTAACATGTAAGTTTGATAGTTAAAGATGACCATTAATCTATATATCTTTATTATCTTAAATAACTTTCAAGGACTAAAACTTGACATTACATTTTAAAATGAGCTGTATAGGTAGACTACCTTAAACAAAAATAGAAATGTATATACAAAATAATAAAAATAACCTGAAATTTGTCTCAATATATAAAAATCCATACCAATATAAAATATTTGAGACTAGTTCTTTAAAACTGGCTCAACAATTCACACTTTTATCCTATCCTTTTTATATTATATAATATCCCCCATTTTTCTCTTTAGAAAGGGATTCTTGAATCTAATCTCCTTTGTTTAGTTTTTTCTGATCATGACCAGTAATAATCTGTAACACCCCCCCCCAAAAAACAATGACAAATATTCATAATATACTGAAAGACCAAAAAACGCTGAACACCCCTCCCCCACTGCCACCTGTTGGGAATGTGGATGTTGTGTTCTCTAGATTGCTTCCTGTTGTCTGGGGGTGTTGAAATCCTTAGGGGACACTGAGCAAATTAGTATAATAATCAAGTCCTGACTAGAATAGTTTGTGAGACTAGACCATCTCAGCTAGCAGCCTTGAAGCTGTAGTCATGATTTTCAGGGGTTATCGCCTGATCAAATTTGATCTTTATCAACCCTAAATGAATCTCCAGTTTTGAAGTAGATCAGAGTTCTGTGTAGATCTCATTCTTTGACAAAGAAGAAAAAGCTTTCTCTCTGTGGGCCTAAGCAGAATACTGATGCTCATCTTTAGTGGCCTGGAAGGATACTATAACATTGCCCAATCAAGAATAGAAACCCTTAAATTGCCTAGAAGATAGGATGAAATGGGGAACAGATATGGTATATTTCCTCCATTGTTTCAAAGCTGTTCTCCAGAGGGGATTCTTGTCTGTACTGACATTTTAGCCACACCTCTACATACAGTCAGCAGGTGAAGGTGCTCATTTATGAGGAGATGAGTAATCAGGGCTTCCTCTTGACTGACAGAGCCTCCAGCCAGAACAGAACCAAAGTGATTTCCTGTTTCTGACCAAGCAAGAGAATTACAGCTGATCACTTTTGCTGTCCCTGCCCAAACTACCTGACCAATTTCTATGTCCTCATCATGACAATGTGCCAATGTGGTCCTGTGCCTGGTACCATTCCCACAGTTGGACAGACATCATCTGAATCAGCAGGAGATAGAATTGTTTAGGTTCATGTGACTGTGGAATAAAGCTGGACTTGGAAAGTCCTATGAGACACAAGTAGGAGCACTGGCCAACAGGAAAACTGATTTAACAGAAAGTGAAGGGTCACTCGGTATTACACAATGTAGAATTCCATATTGTAGTATATTATGAATAACAGAACCTTATTTTCTAAGTGCATCTCTCTCTCTCTCTCTCTCTCTCTCTCTCTCTCTCACACACACACACACACACACACACACACACACACACACACACAATCCCTGGTGGTAGAATGATGTTAATAGGGTTTCTTTATAATTCCTTTCTGTTTCCTAGATGTACTATAATGAACATACATCACACTTGTAATGAAGGTCTCTTTTGTGAAGGCTGGGGAACAATCCTGACAAATTTGTGACCATAGACCGCAGCACAGCTGATCTACAACTCAGTATGCTTCCAGAAACACAGTCCCTCCAGACACAGACAGCCCCTGCCTCACTTCTGAAGAAAATTCACTCATATTCACGTCAAACATTCTGTTCATTAAGACTCATGAATTGTATGGCTCAGTTCTGCGAACAAACCCTCATTTCATAGAATTACATGAATGCATGGACTTGCATTTTTAACAAGAGTTAAGGATGGGACCAAGGTCCTGGGTGTGCATTTGAGGCAGACGTCTAGTGAGAAGAGAAAGGAAGGACTGAGTCAGGAAATTGAGATCAATGTCAACATGAAGGTGAGGAAAGGCAGTACTATTGTAGGAAGACTTCCTGGGTGTCTCAGATACTTTGGTGTCAGAGCCTAGACAGGTCACAGCTGAGTGCCCAGCTGCTCTTCCTTTCATAGGGGGAATGATTTGCAGAGTCTGTCTGAACACTTCCCAGTGGTGGCTCCTTGGGATCAAGTTAAATGCTTCTTACCTATATCCTCTCACCTACAAATGGAAAGAACAAACTCTCTCAAATTCACAGTAGTGACACCTTACAGGCTGTGTTAAAGATGCAGTGTAATAGAGACTCCCCCTCCCTCAGCACCCCTTTGTAACAAGCTTTTTATTTTGGGCTACCAACTAGCTCCCAAATCATGATATGGAGATTTGTTGTTATTTAGGAATGTTGGGCCTTATCTTAGCTCTTGATTTCACCTATTTCTTTTTAGCTGTGTTTTACCTTGGGACCTTTTTTCTTTCCTCCTTTCTTTCTCTTTCTTCCTTCCTTCCTTCCTTTCTGTTTGTGCGACTTTCACTGTTCCTTGTGTCTGGCTGCTAGTGAACTGCCTGGGTTCTGGCCCCAGATATGCCCCTCTCTTTCTCTCTCATTATCTCTTTTCTCATTCTCCTTCTCTAGATTTCTCCTCCTATTTATTCTTTATGCCCATCAGCCCGGCCTATTTCTCTCCTGCCTAGCTATTGGCCATTTAGCTTTTTATTAGACAAATCAGATGCCTTAGGCAGGTCAAGTGAAACAGCAACACATCTTTACATAATTAAACAATGCAGCATAAACAAATGTAACACACCTTTACACAGTTAAAGTGATATTCCACAAAATAAACACATATAACATATCTTTACATAGTTAAAATAATATTCCACAATACCTCTTCCCTACCATTAAGACAACTTTAAGTATTGTATGGGAGTGTATATTATTCTGTGTTTCCTGTCACCTTACCACCCACTGTGACACATCAATTTACAGAAGCAAAGATTTTACTTAGGCTCACAGTTTGGGAGGTATTTGTCCATGACTGATGGTCATAGTGCTTTGGGCCTGTATCAATACAGCACGTTGTAGTAAATGTACATGGCCCAATAGAGCTGTGCAGCTCATGGCAGGAACATGAAAGAGAAGAGGAACAAATAGGTCACACAATCCATTCCACCTTTACATCCCCAATGACCAGGAGAACTCCCACTAAGTAGGCCACACCTCTGAAAGTTTCTGCTACCTCCCAGTAGAACCAAGCTGAGGACAACGTGCTTTATATGGACTTTGGGAAGTTCTCCATCCCTATACCACAGAAGGCTGAAGTTGCAGTGGCAGATACCAAGAGCTCTCCCAGAAAATCTGGAAGGAGAATTACAGACCAAGCAGGATAGAAAAGGGCCTTTGTGTACCATCCTAGCTTCTTTGCACTGTCAGGGAAAAGAATGCATAATTTGTGAAAGCCAAAATTATGTTTTAAGTTTTAATTACTGTGCCTGAAAAATCCATAAAACAAAAATGCCTCAAAGCTTTCTGAGATGCTGGAAGCTGTTGTTCATATAAGATATTAAGCAGCAGGTTTTCACTTCCCTTAACAAGTTTGGTTGACCAGACTGTACAACTGTGCATACATAATCAGATGTAGGCAGGAGGTAGGTAGACAAGAAGTCCATAAGTGTATGTGCTTGCCCTCAGTTGGAGGAAGATAAAAGTATGTAGCCTTTGGGATTTGCCTTTATAAGCACCTAACACATACATAGTGGTCATTTTCTGGGAACCTTGGAATGGACCTGGCCAGAGTTCATCCTCCTGGCAAGTGTTTAATTAAAGCTTCCTTCAAATTTGATTCAAAATTGTGGTAGTGTTGCTATTTTTACTCGGTAGGATTAACAACTTGTCAGAAATGAGAAGATTCCAGAAGCTTTCCTCCATGATTTACTACCCTGAAGGCAATTTGTAACCTAAGGTTGCCCTTGCCCTTGAATATCGGTCAAACTGGCTGGGGTCAGAAAAGCTGTGAGCAACAGACTCATACCTCAGCTTTCACCTTGTCACTTATAAGCTGGTCAAGGGATTTAATCTTTTATGCCTGGTTTCTCTGTCAGATGTTCTTAAACAGTATCTTCTTGTTTATTATAAATGGCACAATGTGGATATTTAATGAAGCTTTCTTTTTTTCTCTTTTACTATTAGACAGTAACTGCATATCTAATAGCAGTGAATTCTCTAGACTCTAGAATATGAAATAATATTTGTTATATTTATCTGTTGGCATACAGATATTCTTCTCTAGTTATGTGTGGACTCTATGAACTAGGCCATCTTGTGGTTTAGTCAGGAGACCTAACCAAGATCACCAAGATGCAAGGCAGCAGTAGGTAGCATTTTCACTTTGTGTTTTCTCAGAAAAGGGAAGAAGGGGCTTGTGATAATTTGAATGTAATTGGCTCCCATAAGCTCACAGGAATGGCACTATCCAAAGGTGTGGCCTTGCTTAAGTAGATATGACCTTGTTGAAGGAAGTGTGCCACTGGGGGAGCAGGCTTTGAGGTCTTTTGTTTAAGCTTTGCTTGGTGTCATAGTCCACTTCCTATTGCCTGCAAGATGTAGGAGTCTCAGCTACCTTTGTAGTACCCTATCTACCTGCATGTCGCCATGCTCTCTGCCATGGACTGAAACTCTGAAACTGTAAGTGAGCCACTACAATTAAATATTTTTCTTACAAGAGTTGCTCTGGACATGGCGTCTCCTCACAGCAATAGATACCCTAACCAAGACAGGGCTCTTAGGTTATCTTACCAACACACACACACACACACACACACACACACACACACACTTCCTTTAACTTGGTATGCTGAGGACTTGTCAAACTCAGAAATTCAGAAATGTCACTAGAATGTTTGGATTTCACTGAGAACAACAAATTACAAATCAAAACATCTTGAACATTCTTGTTATATTTTCTTACTTTATTTCATTTCCATACTGTGATACAGGCTTTGGGTCCCCAGTCAGTTCACACAGAATTAGGTTGGTAGAGGGATGACTTCAGAAGAATGAAATAGAAGGCTAGCAGAGCACCAGAGAAGCTCTTCCAAAGGACATGACATACACCATCACCTTCATTTATAAAGCAGGTCATGGACGCCTACACATCAAGTCTCGTGGTCAAAGCTGAAAGTTGGCATCAATAGCCATTCTTTTCACCATATTTATTGACCTAGGCGATAATGTTGTCCCTAAAATACTCCAGACACTCTAAAATCCAAAGCTGACCAAAAATAGCATGGCCTCTCCCCTTGGAGAGCTCACAGAGAAAATATAATAGTAAGTTAGCAACATAAGTAAAATCACATTATGCTAAATAATTTGTTAGATTTTTTTGACACTGTATGAGAGACAGCCTCCATAATCCTGGACCAGAAGCTCTAAGACAGGGTCTATTGCATTAGATCAGGTGGTACCCAACATGCTTCCTTTTCTATGTGATACCCAACATGCTTTCCTTTTCTAAGACCTGAAAAAATGTTCCTTCCCCTAAGAGTCTCCCAGATGCTTATGTGTGCAAGTGTTCAATATGGAACTGGCCTTCTCTAAATAATCAGATGACTTAAGGCTCAGTTAATCAGTCATAAAGAACAGGTAAGAGCCTAAGTATGTTCTATTGGAAGCAAAGTGACTATGGCCACAGAGGGCTTTAAGGGGGAGCAATTACATAAAAGCCAACTTTAACTGAACATATTAGAGCCATTGTCTGCTTACAGCAGGCTCCATCAGCCACTCTGCTTCCTCAGGTAGAGTAACATCCCAAGCTGCTCTTAAGACCTGGGGCTGCAAGGGAAATTTTCCTCCACTTAAACCACTGAAGATACATTTGTTGCCAACAGCAATATTTTTCATTCTTTTTCTTAATTCTGTCTGAGAACACACGAGGAGAAGAGTTGATAAGGGGAAGTCACTAGGAAAGGCTGCTTGTTTCTGTGGCAGAATCACAATAGTTTAGTCTGTCTCATAGTCTAGTTTATTTCAGGTCAGATATTTTATATAGAAAGTGTTTAATCTGTCTCAGGGTTATAGGGGTTCAAAGGTGTGGCCCTGGGCTCTAGTTCCAAAGGAAGCACAAGGTTTGAAGTTATAGGTGCTTTGCCCTGAGAAAAAAAAATCAATGCTCACTCTGGAATAGGTCAGGCCCTACAGCGCTGGGTTAGTCACATGAGAGCAGCTTACTGTAAGTGAAGCAGGAGCTTCCCTTGAATTTTGAAGGTGATGCTTGCCATCTCAATCAGGTCCCACCATCTCAGCACCATACACTGGGGACCAAGTTTACAGTGCATAAATAGCTGGAGTGCACATTCAAATTTTGTCCAAACCAGAGGACATGGAAGGGGACACTGGGCACTCAAGGCCCTAACCATAATGCCTAAAATTGCTCAGTCAATGGCAGATGAGGCTGAGTAAGAACTGTACCCTCAATGTCATAACCATGCCACCAACTGGCTTGATTGCTTCAAAAATTTCTGGGGTAATCAAGTCCTTTAAACCAGTTTGAGCTGCAGCTGACACTTTTTTTTTTAAACAAAAAATGTATTTTAACTAATATAGAAAAGTAAATTTTAGTTTTTGAAATTGTGATGTGTCTATAATTTCCCTCACACAAAGATACTCTACCCAGACCAAAAGTCCTTCTTGTAGTGAAATTATGTTATGTTGCTCCTGTTTCCTGTCATTGTAAATATTTGTCCCACCTAGAGGTTTAATAAAAGCTGATTGGCCAAAGGCAGACAGGAAGTGTGGGCGGGGCTACCAGGTGAGGAAAACTCGAGAACATCTCAGAGCAGGGACAGATGCCACAGAGTCACCAGAGCTTCCAGAAGATTCAGAGAAAAGAAGTTGAAATGCTGCTCTGAGAAAAGGTACTGAGCCACATGGCTGAACAGAATCATGGATTGAGTTAAGATGAAGGAGTTAGAAAGTTATATGCCTGGGCTCTGGGTTGATTAGCAGAAAATTAATGTAAGTGTCTGTGTGTCTCTGTAGAACTGCAAATGTTTCTGCTGGTCAAACCTCTCATCTAGACCGAAAAGTTCAGGCTAGGAACACAGTACAACACCTTCTGAAGTAAAATTGTAAGTGACCTGAACTATAGCATATATACAAAACACAGAGTCCAAGAAAGCAATCTGGTGAATTACACTGTTTGACACTGTTTCATCCACTGCCCAAATAACTTCCTCTTCATCCCAAAGCCATGCTAAGACACCTCCTCACTAATATTCCTAAAAGAAGGGGCAAGGGTGGTCAGAAAAAGGACCATCTGTGTCAGTCCTGCCAACCCAGAGAAGGTTCTGGAAATTACAATTACTACTTTCATTTCCTTGGCTACCATAGATACTCACCACAAACCAGGTACTTAAAGCACCAAGATTTATTATCATCTAGCTCTGAGGCAGGTACGAAAGGCCCACGGCACCTTGGAAGAGTCTAGGGAGGGTCCATTTTCTGCCTCTCCCAACATTGTTATCTATAGACATCCTTCAGCTTAGGCAACCTCAGTCCAGCCTCTGCTTCTGTTTCCACATCTTCCTCTGTATATGTCATTGTAGGATATGCTTATGTGTATCTTTGTTCTCATTTTCCTCATCCTAGAGGACACCAGCAGCACTGGATTAAGGACGTTCTACTCCAATAAACTTCAGACTCTATTATAAGCAAGTATTCCCACTCCCAAATAAATTAACATATTTTCTTTGTAATGGAGGCAAGGTACAAAATTCAGTCCATGGCAACTAAACTTAAGGTGATGTCCTGATGAATATAAGGAAAACACCAGAAAGTTTCAGTGACTAAAAACATAGATAAGACTTTCAGCCAATAATAACACCATCACTATTGGCTCATGATTTCTGACAAGCATATCACAACAAAGTAACACATAAGTGATAGCATGTGGGGGCAGGGAGCTTGGGAATGATGTGCCCTCTTCATAATTTCTCCATAAGTCCAATGCTATTTTATTTTAAAAAGGAAAGTCTTTAGGCTGAGAGGTCAAAGACAGTTGAAAAGTCTCTTGTAGAGAAGTCTGCTGTGTCCTTGGCTCCTCATCAGCGTCCTGTGAATGTGAATGTCAGAGAAAGGCAACTAGCTGACAAATGAACAGAAACAGACTGCACCTTATGTTTTATTATAAATTCTTCCTATGGCTATCTTCTTCTATATCTCTTTAATATATTTAGCTGAGATAAATAACAAAAGGATGTCAGTCTAGATTTAGTATTTACTAAATTTACTAAAAATATCAAGATATTTTAGCTCTATGAATTTTATACCAATTGCCACCCCCATCCTACAAATGATCATTCTGGGATTTGCAGACAAGAAACTTGCTCAAAAGCAGGACATCAGAGGTATTACTACATGATATGGTCCAGCTCTCAGCCATGGCTTTCCCATTACATTCTGCAGTCTTCAGTGCCCAGTAAATGCTTTCCAGCCTCTAATGTCACTATTCATCTTGTTCCAGTTATAAATGAACAAACTAAAGTCTTGGAGGATGGTGGTGAGGGAGAGGGGAGTGTCACCAAAATCAAACAGGGAAAAATCAGACAACAGGCTTTGAGATTGGGACTTTGCAAGGTAACAAGTTACTTAACAATCTGTCAGCCATGTGCAAAGAGGAGAACAAGAGGGGAGATTATGAAGGAGGGGGATTAAGGGAGAGGAAAGGAGACCGAGGGAGGGGGAGAGAGAAAATAGCCGGGGTGGGGAGAAGGCAATTGGGAGTTAGTGGGAGGTATGTCAAAGGGCCTTGTAGTTCCAGAAAACAGTTGCTTTAGAAATTGGATCTTGAATGCTCTCTTGCTTTCTCTCCAATCTCTCTCTCTCTCTCTCCTTTTCTTTTCTCTTTCTCTCTCCCACTCTCTTTCTCTCTGATGTTTCCCTGTCTCAAAACAGTTGGAGATAAAATAGACAGAGAAAGAACAGAGGAGAGAGAGGTAGTGAGGGAGGAAGAAGAAGGTCTCCAAATAGGTCATCTATTTCCTGCCGCTTGGCAGGGGCAAGGTGTTGAGGATTTCACAGTGTAATTAACTAGACAATCACACCAGAGAATAGTCTCTATCCTTCGTGTCTAGGAAAGTTCCATTTGTTTTCCTCTCTGACTGTCTGGGCCATTGGCATTGGCAAGCATCTTTGTGGTTGATTTTATAAAGGTAACTAACAGTCATGAAGAAAAAGCTGAAATGTTGCTGCAATCATTTCACCGTGTTCAACAGTCGTTAAAAACAAACAATAACAAAAACAGATGGGAAGATGACAGCTGTGTGTTCTATACATGCTTCTGAGAGAGAAAAGTGGTTATCACACTCCCTCAACTGTGAGCACTTCAAGTTAAAATAATGCCTGGCCAACAACACATGCCCACTCATGCAACAGTGGTATGACCATCATGGAACAGTAGACCACTTTGTGATTGGAATAAATCCTGATCTACAAGATGTCAACTCATACTTGGCTCCATTATGGGGCTAAGAACCTGTGTGCAATGGTTTGAATGAGCATGATTCCCATAGGTTCTTCACAGCCATAGAACAGTAACTAAGACAGAAATTAACACCAGGAAGTGAGATATTATTATGACAAGCCTGATTATGCTGTTCCTTGGAGGAATATGGAAAACGTCTAACTAGAAAGGTGGGTGAAGACTTTAAAGCAGTACTTTATGGATCATACTAGTAAGATCATGAAATTAAGTAGTGCTGAAGGCAAAGTGAACTATGCAGGCCGATCTCAAGAGGTTTGGAAGGAGGAAAATACCAGCAAGTGGCCTAGACACCATTCTTGTGATATTTTGGTTAAAAAAAAAAAAAAAAGTCATTGGTTTTTGACTTTGTTTTAAAATTTTGTTAGAGAATAAATTGAAGAATTTTGGTTTAATGTCTATAGAGGAGATTTCAAGAAAGCCTTTATTGGCTGTGTTATTAGTGATCACTCTTAGGAAGATGTATAAGAAAAAATGAGCAAGTGGGGGGAGCACAAAATGTAGTTTGGAAGAAAAAAGTGTGTCTCTGCATCTTCCTCCAGGTCATTGGCTGCATTGTCCCATGAGGATGATGCAGAAGCAAGGAACAGGGTTCAGGACAGCTGTAGGGATGAACAAAGACAGCCCTCTGGGAGACATACTTCAGCAAGTCAACTCAATTTTATTCCCAAGTATAAGGAATATATAGCATTGGGAAGCCCGTAAACAAAGTCTAATGTACATTAAGTAGCACACTCCTATCACAAGGCTTAGTATGTGGCAGTAGGGTCCTATAGCAGAGCTCCTAACACAAGTCTTCTTAACAGGGATCTGTGCCAAGGGTCAAGCCAAAGATGAATCAGGAATCTGGTTTAGAGACAGCTTTTACATAAGATCAGTCCTCCAGGCCCAGGGACATCCTCCAGATAAGGGTAGGTAGAGGCAGAAAGTTCTGCTGAAGGGAGGGAGCTCCATGTGGCTGAGCAATTGAGATAAGCTGCTAGGCCATGGGACACTGTGACCTCTACCAGTCAGCAAAACCTTCCACAGAAAGAGAACCAGAAAATGGTATATTGGAGCCAAGCCATGTGCTTAAGGAGATGAGAAATTTAAAGAAAAGCCTGGTGCTACATAAAATTAAGGGAAATTCCCCTACCTGTGAAAGAAAAAGGTTTGAGAGGTTTCCTAGGCCCAAACAACAATGAAAAGCTTATGCAAATGTAATTCAAGTTTGGGGCCAGGTTCCAGCCCCAGCAAGCAGAACTTGGCAGCTTAGAGCACACAGTTCTGCATTTAGAATCGAGAAGGTTACAGAAAAAGGGTTATAAAATTTTCTTCCATAGTTAAGAAAAGCCACTGAGGTCAGGCATGTGGCAAGGCAGTCCTTGCATGAAGACCCAGACAGACCATTGCCTGAAGCTGTGAAGGTGAAGCCTGGATTGCCTTGGAGACTTCAGTGTTGGAGATGCCAGAACCCTGGGATACCTGCTAAGGAGATCTGCTGACAGGGCACAGAACCGGCCCAAGAGAGAGATGTGTGTTGCAGTCATCAAGGCTAGAAGGAGTTGGAGATCTGAAGAATGCTTTGATATTAGACATAAGTATCCACAATTTGACATTTGCCCTGCTTGTTTTTAGTCTTTCTTTGGTCCAGTATTTCATCACTATGCCTTTCATCCCTGTAGAAACAATAATGTGTATCTTGTGCCATTGCATGCTGGAAGTATGCAATGTGCTTTTTGATTCTGATTTATTAGGGGGTTACAATCAAGAGATTGTGTTGAGTCTCCAAAGAGATTTTAGACTTTGGACCTTAAGGTAGCATTGAGACTGGAGGACTATGAGGACCTTTGAAGTTGGACAGAATGCATATTTGTTACATGGCATTTACTGGGTTACAGGGAGACACAGGTTACAGCCATTTGAAAGTCTGTATTTCAGTCAGCTAGGATCACAGTCAAGTGTTCGGGGACCTAGGTATAGTGTTGAGTCTCCAGAACATGGGGTTTTTTAAGGCAGAAACCACTTCCTGGCATCTTGTTTGGCAACTGCAAAGAAACCTCACAGAAGTGAGCAGTGCAAAGCAATCAATTTTAACAGAAGCTATGAAAAGTTAGCTAGGACATCCTGAGCATTGCTTCCTAGAATAGTGCTGGGTAGTTCTCTATGGGATTATTCATGAAGGAGATCAGAGTCCAGTTAAACCTGGAAGGGCTTCAGCAAGAATACAAGACGGAGGCACCTTGCTCATGCAGCCTTGCCCCATCAAACTCCTCACTGGTACGTGAGACACAAGTCCAGTAGTTGACTCATCCTGTTCTAGAGGGGACATGGTCAGTCCTTAGGAGCTTAACTGAGTTTATGTGAGCAGGATCCCACAGCCCAGTCAGGGTAAGAATCAACATCTGGCTAATGCTGGCAGTAAGGTGGTCAGCCTTGGGGACCAGGTGAACAGAGACTGACTCTGATCATCTGATCTGTGCTCCTTTCTTCCCTTTCTTTGATGTTTTCTCTGGCCCTATTGATTGACATAAAAAGAGAAGGTTTTCCCTAAAGCCATATATAATCTGACTTCTTTCATCAAGAAAATATCTAAGCCTCCTTGATTTGCAGAGCCACTTCTGTTAAGAAGTCCACTTGCTTCTCTAGTCTGGATGCAATTCTCTACGGTTTTTATTACTGACCACGAGAGCCAATGTTCCTAAGGCTGTTGCCCCAGCCATATCAACTCTAACAAGGAGTGCAATGAGAATGGGTGAGCTCTCTTTTCCTGTTACATCCTGGGGTCCATGTTAAACTGTGTTCCTTCTTCTTACCCATTATATAACCACACTAGGGGCACAATGTCTACCAGACAACCCAGGAGGGACTTACTGTTTTGGAATGCCTCTGAGAGAACACATTTAGTTAATACATCTGTGCATGCACACCGAGTGAGTAATCTGAGGCCCCACAGAATAATGCTGCAGAGGAGAAGAATTGAGCAGGAAAGTGGAATGGTGCAAAAATGAAATAAAGCCAGACTTCTAGGTAAGAAGTCCTGGATACCAAGCAGGTTCTAGCTCCCTGCACGACCATCACTGTTAGGTTGGCCTGTTCCCAATTACAATTGTTTTTATTTACTGGTGGGCTGATTGCCTGGTGGATCCCTAGCCCTATGTAGTAAGAGGGTTGAGGGTTAAAGCAAGCCAGCAGACCTAACTCACTCCCTACTGGGAGGAATTAAGCAATGATGTACCCTGCCAACTGAGACAATATAGGATTTCCAGCCTCAGTACCAGTGGGGCCTTGGCTGATGACACTTTGGGGGCTTGCTGGAGCCCATCTTGTGGGAGGGAGTACTTACTGGTTAGGGTGCTCCTCTCAAGAGAGCCTCAACAGACTGTGCAGCTGTCATGAACAGTTTTTGTCCAAAAGTTCATTTTTCTGCTTCTTTTACCAACAGGCAGTGGTGACTATGGCCCTTATACGTGTCATCTATCCAGCTGCTACTGGGCCCAGTCTCTTGGACAAATATGCCACCAGTCTGTTCCAAAGTCGAACAAGTTGCATGAGGACTCACTTAGCAATGCCCCTGAACTTATTATATATGTATGGAACAGGGGAGGCCAGGGCAGATAGTGGGGCCTCTTTCAAGGCTCCTAAAAACACCATAATCTTATAGGAGTGGCACTATTAAGAGGTGAGTCGTTGTTGGAGTGGCTATGGCCTTGTTGGAGGAAGTGAGTCACTGTGGGAGCAGGCTGAGGTTTCCTATGCTCAGGATACTTCCTAGTATCTCAGTTAACTTCCTGATCTCTACTGATCAAGATGTGGCCAGCACCAAGTCTGCCTGCACACAGCCATGCTCCCTGTCATGATGATAATGGACTAGACTTCTGAAACTGCAAGCCACCTTGAATAAATGTTTTCCTTCATAATGCAGCTCCCACTCTGCACAGGGTAGTGGAAAGAATGCTACAGAAGGGGAAGGGTGTGGGTAAGGAAGGGCAAACTCATGTATTCTTAAGGTAACTTTATTACCGAATCTTCTCTTTTTTCTCTCTCCTTTGTTTCCACACAAAACTTTAGCCATTGTATGAGCTGATATTGAAGGCCATTTTACATTTCTTAAGTAAACAATAGAGATACAACTATAATATAAACACATAAAAATATCACAAGGTATTTTCTAAGATGTGAAAAATCTAGGCTGATTGTAGCTAGAGCAAGGCTTCAGTGTCAGCCAGGTTCCTTGATGTATAGTCTAGGAAGCAGGCAAAAAGACACATAGCAGAGCAAAAGGGGGGATGGCCTAGGAATCCCCCCAATACTAAAGATGTATACATTTACCCTGCATCAATAGTTAGCTGGACCTTGAATTTTATAACATATATATGAGGTTAGTAATGTGTGTATAAATTTAATTATTAGGACTATGAGTTATGTTTATAAATGTTATCTATTAAGCCTTTTCTGCCATAGAGAAAATGGCACTGAAGTTGTTACATGCCTAACCTTGCTAAACTCCTGGGAACTTGTCCTTGAGAACTTCATCTCCAGGGCAACTAGCCTTATTTTGAATTAGCTGAGATCTTAGCTAAAGGCTTGGCTATTTCTTGAAAGTATATTTTATTCATCAGAATAACATGGAATAAAAAAAAAAAAAGTCCTCCTTCTGACAAGTCACTGACAATAGTGCCCCAAAAGTGTAAAATACACCACCAAGGGGCTAGGAAAGAATTCCACAGCTATTCTTTTAGGGAGGTAAGGTGAAGGCCAACAGAAAGTTATAGACAGAAAGCAACTGGTATCCACAGTGAGTCATCCCTCTGGCTTTGCCTAAGTAGGGCCATTCGACAGATATCTCCACAAACTTTGCCTAATCATATAATATCATGAATGTTGTTTAATGGGATTCCTGCACAAACTTTGTCTAGTGGGGTTGCTCAACAAAGAGTCATTTATGTGGTAGGTCAACCTGTAAAATACTGACTGTCATCTGCTGTATATTTTTTAGTGGTCTGCAGCACCTTTATAAGAATTGCCATGGTCATGGTGACTACACCGCAATAAAAATCCTAACTAAGATACCACCTATGTTTGTTCTCTCAGGTAAGGGTACAGCACACTGATTCTACTTCCCTGTAGAATATAGGACAGTCTTGCAGCTGACAACATCCTTTCATAGAAACAAAGTTACTAAAAGAAGAAAAGAAAACAATTCTTTCTTTCATTTTTTATTTATTTAAAAGAATCTTTTTCCATATTGTCCCCCCTCCCTTCCCTCCTCCCAGCCCCTCCCAGTCCTCCTTCAGCCTCCCCTACCCCATCTCCCCATCCATTTCCCCAAGGAGGACAAGAAGCCCCTAGGTAGGTCAGTTCAGTTTGGCATATCCAGTTGAGGTAGATCCGAGTCCCTCATCCTAGTATTAAAGCTGGGTCGGGTGATCTTCTGTAGGGGATGAGCTCAGAAATATCAGTTTATGTATTAGGAACATAGTCTGATCTTACTGCAAGAGGCTCCACAAAATGCCCATGCCATTTGACAGTCATCTACCTTTGGAGGGTTTAATTCCCTGACATGAAGGTTCCTCAGTGGTTGTTTCTGATTCAGTGAGCTCCCAATAGCTCAGGTCAGCCATTTCTGTGGGTCTCCTCCTCATGATCCTGATCCCTTTGCTCATATATTCTCTCCTTTCTCTCTCTTCAGCTGGACTAGGAGCTTGACCTGGTGCTTAGCTATGGATCTCTGCTTCCACCTCTATTCATTGCTGGATGAAGGTTCTATAATGACACTTAGGGTGGTCATTCATTTGATTATGGGGAAAATCCTATTTAGGCACCCTCTCTACTATTGCTTGGAGTCCTAGCCGGGGACATCATATGGGGTCTTGGAAGTTTTTTTAGCCCCAGGTTAAGAAGCCCATTCTAACAAACACCCACCGTGAACCTGAATGTGGAGGTAGAATTTTGCCCAGGAAACAAAACGGCAAACAAACCTGACACATTGACATTATGATCTTCAGGCTAATGAGAGAACACCATCTTGGGCTGTGAAATAGAGAAGTATGAAATCTCAGAGGCCTGGAGGATGAGGAACGACTGTGCTGTTGTGCAGTCATTTGGAAGCACCTGAAATACTATAAGCTAAGACGTAAGCCACAGAGGGCATCTTTGTTAGTTAGGTCTCCCAATGAAAGTACCAAAGACAACTCAAAGTCATGAACAGTAAATGTGTTGACTCCATTATTGAGTTTTCTGTAGCAGAACTGCCATAGTCCTGGCTGTACCTAAGAGCTCTCCAACCACCTTCTCCAGTTCTCTCAGCATCTCCTTTCACCTCTTTCTTCTAGTAAATTGGCTTTGTGCTTAGCTAGAGTTTCTTCATCAGACAGGTAAAGCAGCCATTGGCTTGTGACTGAAGAAGAAGAGACTTTCCTCTTCTGATGACTATTGATCTCACTTGGTTCACATTTCCATCTCCAGATTTCTCAATCATTTACTCATACTATACTTTGTTAAATAAACACATGCTGAATGTGTGTGCACTGTTTTAGCTAGGATGCAATGATAACTAAAAACAAAAACACTTTTCTGTATTATTAGGGCTTATTGTTTAGTTAAAAAAAAAGGCTACACAGAACTTGAGATCTAAAGTATGTAGTTATTGTACTAGTTACTTTTACAGTGTTGTGACCAACTACCTGACAGAAAGAACATACAAGAAGGTAGGACCACTTGGCTCACAGTTTCAGAGGGTTTCAATTCATCATGGTTGGGGAGGTAAATAATCAGGGACATTTCCATCTCTTGTAAGAATACAGCAATGGCTTCTTCATTTGGTGTAAACCAGGAAAGAAAGAATGTAGCTAAACCAAAATCAGGTATAACCAAAGCATTACCCCTATTAACACACACAGCTGGATAGGCTCCATCTAGCAATTCACAGCTATTTCAAAATAGTACCACAATCCAGGAACCGTTGCTAAAAATGTTAGTCTGTGATAGACATTGAAGATTCAGACAATACAAGTTAATTTCACTGAAGAAGAAAAGATGTCATAAAAGGGGACAAGGTAATTGCAAGGAAGGCTATTTTGTGTGCAATGACAAGAGTAGTGTCTCTGATAAAGTAATATTTGAAGAAATACCTAAAGAATATCAGAAAGAAAGAAAGCCTTATCTATAGGAACAACACAGATTTAAAATGGAATTTAGGAACCTTAGGAGAGTAAGATGTTCATCATGTTTAAGAAACTACAAAGAAAGTCCTGCACCTAGTATGGCTGAAACAAAGAATAATGTGTCAAGAAACTGAGATCTCTGTGTAGGATGACTATCTTACAGAATCTCAGGGAACCTTGATGAAGGCTTAGGCTTTGCTCTAAGTAATACCAGAAGTTGATGGAGATCATCAAATTGAACAGTGATACATCATTTCAGAGGATCCCTGTGCTGCTACATATAGGTAATTCTATGGAGGGTATGAGCATCATTCAGCTGAATGCTACCCATCTACAGATCATTGTGCTGTCATGCAGAGTGGATAAGTGGCACCATTTCAGTAGAGGATTTTAGGAAATGGCTTACTACAAGATTCGGTGTAATGTCTGGTCATTTGGGGTATGTAGTTTAGGAAGAAGGCCTTTGCTCTGAATCAGATACTGTCAGGCTAATCAGTGACTAAGTGTGCTAACAATTATTATCACAAATATAATAGTATAAGGAGGCTAACTCTGTGATTTACAAAAAGAAACAGAAGTCATATATGTTAATCAGGTTAGGTTGAGGTACAATCCCTGTATTTTTGCATCTTTTTGTTTTTCTTTTGACCCATTGCAGTTACAAAGTCGTTTTTGTCTATTTTTGTGTTCAACAAAGACTTCTGGGAAGATCCCTGCTATAATGGTTGCTTTCCCCTTATTCTGGAAACAGAGAGTATAAAGAAAAATCAAAAAAAGTTTATTGTAAGTTGGCACTGTAACTTCCTATCAAGACTACAACATTTCAAGTGTAGTTGTAGGATTTGGGGCATATTTTTAAAGCACTGCTAATAAAATTTATGATTGTGTAAAAGAACACAAGAAATAATTAGGTTATGTTAAGGGTCTTTAAATGATGGCAATAGTTGCATTTGTGAAAATGCAATAAGGTTACAGAGCTGAGAATAAGTGTGAGTGCTCACCCATAGATCTATATCATTCTCTCCCACCCAAGATTCAAAGACCATCATGAAGATGGGGCAGAAAGAATGTAAGAGCCAGAGGATGGGAGAAGAGTGCTGTGAAAGGCTGTCTAGGATATGACATAACTATCATACCTATAAACTCATAACAGCCATGGCTACCTACACAAGATCAGGCAAACCAAAACTGTACAAAGGATTGAAAAAGTCTCACAAGGTTCCACTCTTAACTGAGGAGACATTGGAAGTTGGGAGCTGCTGGGGGGGAGGTGTGTCATAGTCAATGTTCTATTGCTGTGAAGAGACACAATGACCATGGCAGCTCTTATAAAAGAAAACATTTAGTTGGGCCTGTCTCACAGTTTCAGAGGGTTAGTCCATTATTGTCATGGTGGGAAGGAAGCATGGCAGCATGCAGGCAGACATGGTACTGAAGAAGAATCTGAGAGTTCTATACCTGGATCTGCAGGCAGCAGTAAAAACAGAGATACTAGGTGTGTCTTGATCATTTGAAACCTAAATCCCACCCCTAGTTACACACTTCCTCCAATGAGATCACACTTACTTCAACAAGGCCATACCTCCTAATCCCTGTCAAGTAACACCATTCCCTGATGACCAAACATTCAAACATATGAGCCTATAACAGGTGTTTCTATTCAAACTACCATAAGGTTTTATTTTCCTCTGGGATGTGGCCACTATTGAGTATACTATTGGGTCAACTAAACTAGCCCCATATCAGTGCACAAATGATCAGCACTTAGACCCAATGGATCATTGAATATAAACACAAGAGGGCACATTATTAGAAATGATTCATGTTTTATGTTGAAGGAGGTGCTGAGGGAGTTAGAGACGGGTAGGGATAGATACATTTTATACATGTGTGAAGTTTTCAAAGACCAAGTAAAAAATCCCTGCAAAGAGAACTTAACAAGAAGATAGGTGAAATATATTCCATGAATAGTAAAGTGAAGTTTCAGCTTCAGTTAGAGTGTGTGGCTCTTAATGTGATCCTGTATATCATGGTATACATGTGGAGCAGCACTACCTACTCTTATGGCCTCAGAAAAGTTACAGCAAACGTGAGCGTGAAAGACTTAACTTCCCTAGCTGGTTTACAATTTCCTTGGTGGCTTCTGTCTTTCTTTACCAATCAACACTGAAGAATTAGGAGGCTCAGTCTACTATGTGAGACACATCCCCAGGCCCAATGCAGGAGGAGGGATGCAGTTTCTTCAGGGCCATCTGTGATGTTTGCCATTACTATTTATCTCTCATGGCTCCAAGGCCTATTGCATTACTCTCTTTAAAACAAAAATATTTTCAAATTTTTGTAACAGCAAAAAAAAAAAAATCAAGGAAAACAAATAAAAAATAAATGCAAAAATGTTTGAGACATCAGTTCAAGGCATATGAAAGAGAACAAAGAAAAAATATTGAACAATGATTGCACATACAAGTCAGGGGAGTATCCAAGGGTGGAGCACACCATTGTAAGAATTGTTCTCTAGGTGACCAGATCAGGCACTGACCTATGGCATCACCTAAAAATTGTGTGTGTGGAAAGAAAATAGAGTGGTTCTAAGCATGAGATATTCCTGTCATGGTGATTGTAGTGAGAGTATCCTAATGGCCAGGATGAGTCACATTCACATGATTGACAACTTCATTAACTCCACATGACATAAGAAAGAGGAGTTTCCTGTAGCAAAGATGTTAGTTTTCTTCTAAATTGGTGTTTATTTGTTTCTAACAAAGAATTTATAATTAACAAATCCTATTTGTCTATGTCTTCTAATGAACTTTCCTTCTGTAATCATTGTTTAGTTAATTAACAGAATTTCAGAACTAGCACATGTGACATAGTCATATAAATCTTAGGAGCATGAATGTAATTTAAATACTGGTCATCTTGGACTCAAGATCACAGGACTTTTTTCCACATTGAAAAGAGACTCACTTTCTCCTGTACAGCCCGTTGAGAGTAGATGAGGAATAAATGATTGGTGTTTCTAAGGACTACAATTTAGCTCAGTATAAATCAATTATAGCTACACATGTCAGGAGTGTAATGGAACTTTCCAAATGAATGAACCTTCCCTCATCACAGATACAGTCAACAGAGAGGATGCTGGGGAAGTAGTTCAAGAATTCTGGGATTACACTTTGAAGACAGAGACACAGGTTCTCATCTCTGGCACTTATTGAGTGCCCTTGGGAAAGAAAGTCATTTGTTTCCTTGCTGTGGTCCAAATAATTGCACCCCCTAAAATCCAAGGACAAAACAAACTTAAGCTACTATATGATAGAATTAAGAAATAAAGAATTTTGGGGAGGTAATGACGCCTTTGCTCAGTTTGAACAGAAATTAGAAAAGGCCAAGTGTGGTATCTTTGATGTCAGCAACTCTTGGTACTCACAGCTCTTAGTACTATTGGCTCAGCTCTCAGCCCTTCTGCTCAGTTCCAAACAGAAATCATAAATGACCAACCAGTTCCATCTGAATAAGGCTTCACTAGGCCAACACTGCAGTGCATGGGACAGTCCCAAGCTGGCTGACTTAAGATATAAGGGGTGAAGTTCATACACCAAAACAGAAGATAGTTTCTATCAGTGATTCTCAACCTGAGGGTTATGACACCTTTGGGGAGTAAATGACCGCTTTCAAGGGGGTTACATATCAAATATCCTGTATATCAGTTTCTTAGATTATTATTTATAACAAAAGCAAAATTACAGTTATAAAGGAGCAATGAAAATAACTTAATGATTGGGGGGGTCAGCACAACATATGGACCTGTATTAAAGGGTCTCAGCATTAGGAAGGCTGAGAACCACTGGTTTAGATGAACATTGAAAATAGGTAAAGCATAACTCTCTGAGTTCACCAGTTCCAAGCCTAGGGTTTGGGAACCCTCGGGGCTATAGGTCCTGGGTGTTATGGGTTGTTATCTCTCAATGGCTTCTCAAAACTCTTGCAGCAACTAGGACCTAAAGTTTTCTAGTTGTAGCCTTCCATGGCTTTACTGTCTATAACTCCTGCAGAGGTCCGTTGTTTCCAGCCTCAACATGTCCACAGTTCTTCAAAGTCTCAGCCCTCTGAGTCTGTGCTTTCCCTTTCCTAAAATTCTCCCACTGCCTTCTCGCTGCCAGCTGACGCTCAGTGTGCCCAAGGCTGATTACCAGAATGGTTTCCACTCCTGTATTACCTGTTCCTCCTCATCTCACCATGCTAAAGACTAAAATCAATCAATCAATAAAACAGCAGAATGAGGCTCAGCTGCTACAACACGAAGGAGCAGTGGCACATATGAAAGTAATCTCCTCAGACTGCTCCCAAAACAGAAATGGACTCCTGTCCATACCACTAGTTACATGGTATATCAGCTATCATCGCAGGAAGGGGAGGTGCTGTTTCCTGACCATACTGAGGGCTGATTGTAGGATATATGGCACTGGTGTGAGTTGGGTCAACTAAACAGGGCAAAGTCAAAGTGATTTCTGGAGCAGAGTAGCTGTGACTGAAACACAGACTCTTGAAGCAAGGCCATGGTTGGGCAGCCACAGCAGCTGTGGTAGTTCTCCTAACTCCAACAGAATTTCTTCCAGGAATCAGGGGCTGGTTAGTTGTCTCCTCAAGCCATCTGAAGGTGGAGCAAAATCTCCTGAAGAACATCTACAGCTGTGATGATGGGAGCTAGAGGAACCCCAGAGACGTGGCTGGCTTACTGGTAGCTCCTGGAGTTTTTGGGAAAATGGCAGTGCGGTGTCCAGGATGTCACATCAAAAGAATCTTCAAGCAACAGCATCCATTCATTCACAGCCTCCACTGTACCCAAACATACCTATAATAATCCTGGTGCAGCCATTATCCCCACTTGCCTTAGGGAAGTCACTTTGCCTCTCAAGCAACTGTTGTTATTGTTAGGTACAAAAGAAGCAGGTAATATCGGTCAGTTAAGCAGCTGAAAGAACTCAACAGTTTCAGTTTGTAATACCTTAACATAATACATTGATGCATCCTTTGAGGAAGCAAGTTTCCAATTTCATCTCCTGAGGTAAAGGGATCTAGATTTCAGGAGGATGTTGTACATAGGCCCATGGACTTTTGACTTTCCTCATGGGTTTTCAATTAAGTAGATTACACAGTATCAGTGCATTGCACTTTCAGTGAAACTGGTGGGCCAGAGGTCAATTGACTGGCACAAGAATCAAGAAAGAGAAAGGAAGGAAAAAAGAAAAGAAAGAAAGAGAGAGAGAGGGGAAGGAAGGAGGGAGGGAAGAAGGATGGAAGAAAGGAGAGAAAGGAAGAAAGGAAAAAAGAAAGGAAAGGCTTCATTCCTGGGTTCAAAATAGTGCTAACAGATGGGAACTTGAATAATTCCAGGCTGGGGACAGAACTATTGAGTAACATGGGCCTAAAGTCTCTAAGAGGTGAATGAGTCCTGCAAATGTCTGCACACCCCCTGAAACATACATTTCACCAAAGATGCCCTGCCAGCAGCTATGGAGGAGGGGTTGTCTTTAGTCAAACATCTGTGAGGTGAACACTAAAAGGTGTCGAGCTAAGGGGCACAGAAGAATGCACCCCAAATTATAACTTATTCAATAATAAATAAACAGAATCCCAAACACTCTATATTAAGCTAACTGTCAATGTAACATTTTATATGTAAATATTTCAATGCGTGTCTCCAATAGATGAGAGTTTTAAATATATATGCAATGTGCTATAATGTAGATATGCATGTGACTGTAAATACGAATATATTTTTAAAGTTCATGAAATTTTATTAAGACAAAAGGGGAGCTATTTTCCTGATTTCAAAGTTCTCTGATCTAGGAGTTGACATCAGGTAGCCTTGGCCTTGTTAGGCAAGTATCCCATACACCGCAGAATGGCTCAGTTGTTTAGCAAAAAGGAATGCTTAATACAGGCTCTTTTATAGGAATCTGTGTATTCATGGAAGGCCAGCAAACCATAAGCAGCATGTAGCACAAGAAGGAATCTGGGGCTTTTTGAAAGTCCTGAGTCAGCACTTATCTCTGAGAGCCAGACCCCAGCTCTCAACCTCTCAAAACCTTTCAGCTCTAATTTTAACTGGGTTTGACGATGAAGATGTCATCTTGGAATCATTAACTTTCACAAAGGATACATTCTTCCTCTATCCACAGCATAGTCACTTGGGACAGCAGAACAGACAGGTTCATCCTCACTGGAAGCAGCTGTGGTAGTCAAGCTTCCTTTGATTCCAGCCCCTCCGAATTCCTGGAGAGAACATTCTGTAACTACCCCAGGGGTCCACTCAGTGTGTTAGAAGTGTATGTCTCCAGTACAATTGTGAGCAAAGACATTTGTTCCTGAAGCTTGTCACTGTTGAAATGGATGAGTGGAATCCTCACAAAGGGGGCAGACAAGAGTAAAAGACATGAATGGAGCAGCAGGAGCATAGGTGTCTCAGCTATCTCCTCACATCAAAAGGTAGTGAGGTTCTGCGGTGGCCTGACAACCTTTCTCTTAAAAACTAGGTTATATAACAGAATTGTGGCCATATATTAAATTTTTGCTTATTAGGGACACATGCTAAAATATTTATGGATTAAAATAAGTAGTTTCAAATAATATAGAATGTATAGCATTTCATTTATATTAAGCCAAAAGTGCTGTTTTTAATCGGCTCAAGTCAGGGGCATGGGGATGTTTGTAGGTAATGTGGGTGTGTGCTTCAGTTTATAAAACCTACGTTGTGTTATCTTTACAGTGCATGTACATTTCTATGAATATATATCTACACACAGTATACACATATATCACACTTCAAAGAGTTTCTAGAAAAATTACAATAAAGAAAGAGGGATCGTGAGTACAAGCAGAGGGAATGGAGGTTGGTTGACACCCCATAGACGGATTACATTGCTGAATCTGAGTGTAGGCATACAGGGGTGTTGTAGTAAGTTTTTCCCGGCCTGTATGGGTCTGGAGATTTATGACCTGGCGCACGTGTGGCGCCGGCGGTTTGGAACCTGTTTTGCGCGCCTACAGCTTTTGTCCTCCAAAAGAAATGAATCACACGCTTATATACTTTACACTGCTTGGCCCAGATCTTAAGCACATTACTAGCTAGCTCTTTCTTCTTAAGTCAACCCATTTCCATGAATCTACCCACCACGTGGCTTGCAGCCCGTGGCTCACCTGAATTCTTACATGCTTCTTCTTCGGGGGACAGATGGCGACTCATAAACTCCACCCCTTCTTCTTATTTGGCTGTCTCTGATTCTCCACCCACTTCTACGGTGCCCTGCATGGGTCCAAACAGTTATTTATTTATATCGTACAGAGAACATTCCACCACATTTCTTTTTTTTTGTCTAATTAAAAAGGAAGGTTTTAATTTTTATATAGTAGAATTATACATAACAGAACAGCTCTTAAGCAAGAATTATAGTTATAATATTTAGTTTATTTGTATTTTAAAATTAAAGAGAATATTTTATTATTTATTTTATTATTGTGAGTTTAAAGTTTTATATTTAATATATTTTTTAAACTAAAAAGTATTATATTTATAATTATTAAACCTTTAACCACATTAAAGACTACAGAAGGATATAATATTATGTAAATAAACAGGAAGTGTAAGCAACTTTTAAAGTCTAGAAAATGACAGAGATGACATTTATTTGTCTGGACAGTCACTTAAAGCTTTTTTATAACGTTGGGGCATTTATTTTTAGTTATTAGGCTCAAAGTCTCTGGCAAACTTTTTAATGATGTAGGAAATTTGACACAGTCTATTAGTTGTTTTTTTTTGTGTCTTGAAGAATGTTTGGCAATGTTTTTTGTAAAGCAGGAACTTGAAGGACTATCTTGGCTTGTTTTGTCAACATTTAGTGGTCACTTTTTTATGGAACTTGTATGTGTAGTTTATATAGCATATTATTAAGTAGTCAATATTAGAACAGTTTTTTGTCTGGTGGCTAACTGTTGTCACAAAGTAAATTTTATATGAAGTTTTTTTAATGTTTATTTTTTTTTTGAAATATATTGATGTTGTCAGGAACAGAACTGTCTCACTGTTTAGAAAAGTCTAAGTTTTTAAAATATCTTAAATGTCATATTTTGTATGTCTTTGAAGTGTTTGAAGA
>PVIH01013704.1:0-57172 GCA_004025045.1 Sigmodon hispidus | reverse complement strand
GGTCTTTTCATGGTGTCCCAGATTTCCTGAACATTTTGAGTTATGGCTTTTTTAGTTTTACTATTTTCTTTGACTGATATATCTATTTGAGCTACTGAGTCTTCCACTTCAGAGATTCTATCTTCCATCTCTTGAACTCTGTTTGTTATGCTTGTATCTGTGGTTCCAGCTTTTTTCTTCAGGTTTTCTTTTTCCATCTATGCCTCATTTTGTGCCTTTTTTAATGCTTTCATTTCAGCTTTTATTTCATCTTCTAGTTCCTGGCATGTTTCTTTCATAGATTTGTTCATCTCTTCCAATTTTTTGTTTGTATTTTCTTCTATTTCTTTAAAGCTATTTTTCATATCTTCTTTGAGAGCTTCGATGATCATCAAAAAGGAATTTTTGGTATTGCTTCCTTCTGTATCCTCTTCATTGCTCAGTTCAGGTCTTGTATTTGTAAGATTACCACTCTCGTCTCGGGTTACCATGTTGTTCTTTGTATTATTATTTAATTTTTTGCACTGACGTTTGCCCATGGCTTCGGTGGTTCACAATTAGATTGCTCCTGGTCAGTTGTGGCACTTGGGCTTGTGTGCCTCCTGTCACCTCTCTGGGCAGGGTCTGAATCTGCCCTTCAGAGACCCCTTAAGTTATCTGTTCACTCAGTTGGAGGTGGAGGTGGGTAGCCGTGCAAATTCCCTCAGTAGCAGCTGTGGGTATGGTGACAGGCAGACTTTATCTGTGCCTGCTACACGGTGCGCTGGGTCTTACTCTGCAGACAGCACCTGGTCCCAGAAGTGAAATCCGAACCAGAACCGATGGGAGCTCAACTCTTTCTCCCTGGCTGGGATATAGGCACTTGGGCCTGGTGACCCCTCCTCACCTCTGGGCGGGGTCTGAGTCTGTCCTTCAGGGACCCCTGTAGTTAACTGTTCCCTCAGTTTGTGGTCGAGGCGGGTAGCCATGCAAATTCCCTCAGAAGCAGCTGTGGGTATGGTGACAGGCAGACTTTATCTGTCCCTGCTACAGAGTGCGCTGGGACTCTGCATACAGCATCTGGTCCTGGAAGCAGAACCGGCACCGATGGGGCGGATGATTTTTTTTATGCATTGTTGTATACAGTTTGCTAAATTTTTTTTGAGAATTTTAGCATCAATATACATGAGGGAGATTGGTCTGTAGTTCTCCTTCTTTGTTGTGTCTTTGAGTGGCTCGGGTATTGGGGTAACTGTAGCCTCAAAAAAAGGAATTTGGCAATATTCCTTCAGTTTCTACTGTGTGAAATAGTTTAAGGAGTAATGGTAGTAATTCTTCTTTAAATGTCTGGTAGAATTCAGCACTCAAAACATCTGGACCAGGGCTTTTATTTTTGGGGAGGTTTTTAATGACAGCTTCAATTTCCTTAAGGGTTATAGGCCTGTTTAGGTAATTAATCTGATCTTCATTTAATTTTGGTAGATGGTACCTGTCCAGAAAGCTGTCCATTTCTTCTAGGTTTTCCATTTTTGTGGAATACAGATTTTCAAAGTATGATCTGAAAATTCTCTGGATTTCCTAGGGGTCCATGTTATGTCCCCCTTTTCATTTCTGATTTTGTTGTTTTGGACAATCTCTTTCTGTTTTTTGATTAGTTTGGATAAGGACTTATCTATCTTGTTGACTTTCTAAAAGAACTAACTCTTAGATTCATTGATTCTTTGCATTGTTCTTTTTGTTTCAATTGTATTGTATTCAGCTCTAAGCTTGATTATTTAAAAAGATGGAAAATGGGGAAAAGGATGAGGCCAAGCTATAGAAATCCAGGCATCCTCCTCACCATGTTTGTATAGGAAACCTTTTTCTAACCATGTGATTATTTTAATGACTTTCAATGTTCTTTAACTGCTTTTGTGAATTTAATTTAATCTGTTAACCTGCATTTTATATAGAGGAAAGATATGTAGTCTGTGTCAGAACCAGGCTTTTTTAAAAAAATTGTGTTCTGCCTGCATGTATGTCTGCATGAGATCAGATTCCCTGGAACTGGAGTTATAGTTATGTGCTGCCATGTGGGTGCTGAAAACTGAACCCAGGTTCTCTGGAAAAGTTGCCTATGCTCTTAAATGATGAGCCTGCTTTCCAGCACCATAAATGGCCTTTTAAAAAATTACTATACTAAGTATTAAATATCACAGTTGATTTTCAAACAAAGTGTGTTAAAATTGATTTCATTCTAATGCTCTCCTTCTTCCATTTGATACCCTCCCTTCATGTCACATCTCCCTTTTAGTCTCTATACCTCCTCAGCACCTTTCCCTCTTGATCTCCTTTATATTTTAGAAGTCACTCTTATGTGTGCCCATGTATATGTGTTTATCCCTAAAAGCTAGGCACTTCATATGAAGAGACATGCAACACTTCTCTTCTGAGTCTTGGACTTAGCCTTTTAATTTCAGGGCTATTTTAAAAGTGTAACATCATCCAGATTTAAGGATGTTTGTTGTGCTTTGAAAAAGATGTCTTTATAGTGTTTTGTTACAAGGCTGATCATTGATTCTGAATCATACAGAATTTGCTAGATTGCCTGGAGACCCTAGAGATATTTGAAACTAGCTGTTCTAGAGAATTTAAATGTACAAGTATGTCTCAGACAAATTAAGAGCTAGTCATGCACCAAGTATGAAAACCATAAGTCACCTGTATATTGTACCTGCTAGAATGAGCATAGTAAAATGATAATATTCTAATAAGGAAATAGAGAAATTGAAACCTTCATACAGGACCGTGGAACACAGTCTGACAGTTCCTCAGATAGATGAACAGAGTTACTATATAAGCCAGCACCTCTGTTCTCAAGAACACATCAAAGAGAATGAGAGCTTTCATTCACATTGAAACAAGTACACAAATGTCCACAGTAGTACTACTTATAATAAGCAAAGCAGTTGCTAAAAGATATGTCCTTTAGGAAAAATAAATGACAGGCTGAGGGTATCACTAAGCATTAGAGTGCTTGCCCTGGTTTGATTTCTAAAGCCTCAAAAAAATTCTTACATATCTTAAAATATGGTTGCATTTTGACAAGTACTGAAGTAAAGAAGCTAATTACAAAGGGTCATACATGATTCCATTTCTATTCCATGTCCAGAACACTGACAACAGATAGACTGGTGATTACCAAACAGTAGATAATTTCAAAGCAAACAGTTTCTTTGAGGTGATGAAAATATTCTGAGACTGATTGTATTGGTGGATGCATGACCAAATATTCTAAAAGCCATTGAATTTATGGACTTTAAAAAGATTGGTTGTGTGGCATAAAGAATCATATTTCAATAAAGCTATTATTAAAGTCACTTATTTATGTCTATAAAAATGCACATTGTGAAACCCTGGCCTTCACACCCTCCATTTGCTTGACTAAGTGTATGGTTACAGTGAACCTCCAAGAGTACTCACTGAGGATATTTTTTTAAAAAAAATACCCTGCAGTTTCTAGTGGGCAGTGTTGTAGTGTTGTTCTTTTATTATATGTTCAATTGACATTTCAAGATAAAGTGTAGTTGTTTACTTACTGTGAATTCTTTGTTGCACACAAATGATTTTCTTTAATCACCAGGTTATTTCATAGAATATGCAGCCATGTTGTATAAAGAACCCAAATCATACAAAGTTGACCCATTTGAAATTATGGGCAAGTTTGTTAGGGTAAGGTTTATTATCTGTGATAATAATTTATTTTTGTAAAATAATTGGTTTGATTTCATAATATAGAATGAATTTTCATATATATTTGGCAATTGATATGTTTTATTAAACTGGAAAATTTAGGAAACTGGAAAATTCTGAATCTATCAACCTTTATTTTCTGTAATGTGATCATTTCAAACATAATTACAGATTTTACATATAAGTAATTAAACATTATATGTGTCTAAAATCTTAAAAGCTTAAACTTTAACCAGGTTAATATCTGTTACTAATTTAATTACATTTAGTAATATTTAAATTAAGAATCCTTCCTTCAACATCTTTTATTCTGTCATTTTCATAGCTGTTGAACTTCTTGACTTTCAAAAAGTAAACACTTTGTTTGTTCATACAACAATCAATGAGAGGAGAGTAATTTCGGGGCCTTGGTCTCAGATACATAGTTATTAGTAGACTCATTGACTTGTTCACAAGAATTAAGATCTTGGGCTTGGGCTTGGAATTTCAATAGGTGGATGAAGCCTAAAGGTGAAAATATGAGTTTGAATATCAGCACCTATATTAAAGCAGTTGTGTCTGTGTTTGTCTGTAAAACCCCAACATTGAATGTGCAAGGACAGCCAGATCACAAAGACTTGCTGGCTGAAATAACAAACCACCATTCAGAGAGACACCCTCTCCTAAAGGAATAAAGCACAGAACTGTGGGGGAAGAGATGAAGAGTGACTGGAAGGGGTGGGAGAAAGAAGCGAGTTTGAAAAATGGAATACATGGATAAAAATATGACTTCATTCATAATAATAAAACTCATAAGTGAATTACTTTAAAAAAGAAAAAGAAAAATAGAATTGTTTCTTTGAGAAAGTCAACAGGATAGATAAATCCTTATCTAAACTTACCAAAAAGCAGAGAATATCCAAGTCATCAAAATCATAAATTATAAAAAGAAACATAACAACAGACGCCCATGAAATCCAGAAAATTATCATGTCATACTTTCAAAATCTATACTCCACAAAAATGGAAAACCTAGAAGAAATGGACATCTTTCTGGATAGGTAACACCAATATTAAAGCAAGTTCACTTAAATATCTAAAGAGACTTATAACTCCAAAAGAAATCAAAGCTGTCATTAAGTTTCCAAGGTAAAAAACAAAATGCCTCATTACAAATAAATTCAGTGCAGAATTTTTATTTTAATTTTTAATGATGGAAACAAAATTATACCTAAAAGCAAAGCTTCTGGAAAAACCATTTATTCTTCCCTGTCTTGTATCATTCCTCAAACTTGACCTTCACCTCCCGCCTGGCCTTGCGTTTCAGGGCTGGGTCTCTGAAGACATCCTTGTTGACAATAGTTTTGTCCAAGGGGATGTCCACGGAGTACCGTGTGGGCATGAGGTAACTGTAGTTATAAACTTTTACAAAGGACTTGATCTTGGATCTTTTGGCAATTTTCTTCTTTCCCATGGCAGCTGTTACTTTTCGGGGATAGCGGTCAATTCCAGCCACCAGGGCATGGCTGTAAGGGTGGTCCGAGGTGCCATCATCTATGTTCTTGAAGATTTGAAGATGACGGCTTTGCATCTGGAGTAGCGTCCAGCCAGGACCAGCACCACCTTCCCAGGTTTCATGAACTTGCTCATTTTGACGACAAGCAGCCGGTCCACCGCAGAAAAAAAAAAAAAAAACAAAACAGTGCAGAATTTTACCAGAGATTCAAAAAACTAATAAAAATACTCCTCAAAGTCAAAGAGTAAAAAAAAAGAAATATTACCAAACTCTTTTGATGAGGCCACAATAACTCTAATACCCAAGACACTCAAAGATGCAACAAAGAAAGAGAATTACAGACCAATTTTCCTCATAAATAAATACTGTTGATGCAAAAATTCTCAACAAAATACTGGCAAACCGTATACAAAATATAAAAAACTATCATCCACCACAATCAAGAAGGCTTCATGCCAGAAATGCAGAGATGGTTTAACATACAAATAACTGCAAATGTCATCTATCATACAAACAGACTGAAGTAGAAAAACTACATGATTATACCGTTAGATGTTGAAAAAGCCTTTTACAAAATTCAACACTTCTTTATGATAAAATTCCTGGAGGGTTCAGGAATACAAGAAAAATAACTAAATATAATAAAGGCAATTTACAAGAAGCTGACAGCGAACATCAAACTAAATGGAGAAATACTCAAAGCATTAACATTAAAATCAGGAATGAGACAAGGCTGTCCAATCTCACCTTATCTATTTAATATAGTTCTCAAAGTTTCAGAAAAAGCAATAAAAGAATGAAAGGAGATTAAGGAGATACAAATTGGAAAAGAAGTGAAACTATCCCTATTTGCAGATGATATGATTGTATACATAACTGACCCACAAAATTCTATCAGGGAACTTCTACAGCTGATAAACACCTTCAATAAAGTAGCAGAATACAAGATTAACTCAAAGAAACCAATACCACCTCATTATACACTAAAGATAGAAGGGCTGAAAAGGAATAAGGGAAATATCACCATTTATAATAGCTGCAAATAACATTAAATACCTTGGATTAACTATGACCAAGGAAGAAATAGATATATTTGAAGATATATATTTCTATCTGTGCAGAAAGAAATTGGAGAGAATAAGAGAAAATGGAAAGATCTCCCATGTTCCTGGATAGATAGGATCAACATAGTAAACATGGCAATACGACCATTTTCGCTTAAAATTTTTTCTTTGTTCTGTATGTTTTGTGGCTTGATTATAATGTGGCACATTGACTTTTTGGGGGGATCGTATCTATTTGGTGTTCTGTTAGCTTCTTGTATCTTTATAGGTATTTTCTTCTTCAGGTTAGGGAAGTTTCCTTCTCTGATTTTATTGAAAACATTTTCTGTGCCTTTGAGCTGGTATTCTCCTTCTTCTACTCCTATTATTCTCAAGTTAGGTCTGTTCATGGTGTCCCAGATTTCCTGAACAGTTTGAGTTATGGCTTTTTTGGTTTTAGAATTTTCTTTGAGCTACTGAGTCTTCCTCTTCAGAGATTCTATCTTCCATCTCTTGAACTCTGCTGGTTATGCTTGTGTCTGTGGTTCCAGCTTTTTTCTTCAGGTTTTCTATTTTCATCTTTGCCTCATTTTGTGCCTTTTTTATTGCTTCTATTTCAGTTTTTAGTTCCTGGCATGTTTCTTTCATTTTTTGGTTTACTTTTTCTTGGTTTTCTTTCATGGATTTGTTCATCCCTTCCATTTTTTTGTTTGTATTTTCTTCTATTTCTTTAAGGCATTTCTTCACATCTTCTTTGAGAGCTTCGATGATTATCATAAAGGAATTTTTGGTATTGCTTCCTTCTGTTTCCTCTTAATTGTTTAGTTCAGGTCTTGAAATTGTAGGACTGCCACTTTCTTCTGGAGTTATCTTGTTGTTCTTTACATTATTATACATACTTTTGCACTGGCGTCTGCCCATGGCTTCAGTGGTTCACAATTATGTGTCTCCTAGTCAGTTGTGACACACAGGCTTGTGTGTCTCCTGTCACCTCTGAATAAAAGGTCTGCTCAATCTCTACCTCTGCTCTGGGCAGAGGACTGGAATTCAAGTCTTCAGTCCTTCTCTGATTGATCAGTTGGAGGCAGGTGGCCAAGCAAATTTCCTCAGCAGCAGCTCGGGGACCATGGCAGAACGAGTTTGTCTCTGTCTACTACAGAGTGTGGGGGGACAAGCTACACAGACAGCCCCTGGTCCTGGAACTGGAACCTTACCAGAACACAATTTTCCCTGGCAAGGATTCAGGCACTGGGGCCTGCTGAACGCACCTCACCTTTGGATGGAGTCTGAGTCTGTCTTTCAGAGTCCTCAGTCCTTATCCATTTGATCCATTGGAGGTGTATGGTCATGTAAAATCCCTCAGCAGCAGCTGGGGGGACCCTGGCAGACTGAGTTTATCTCTGTCTGCTACAGAGTGTGTAGGGACAAGCTCCACAGACAGCCAATGGTCCCGGAACCATTTTCTTCTATTTCTTTAAGGGAATTTTTCATATCTTCTTTGAGAGCTTCAATGATTGTTATAAAGGTATTTTTGGTGTTGCTTCCTTCTGTTTCCTCTTCATTGCTCAGTTCAGGTCTTGTAGTTGCAGGACTGTCAATTTCTTCTGGCGTTAACTTGTTGTTCTTTATATTATAATATATATTTTTGCACTAGCATCTGCCCATGGCTTTAGTAGTTCAAGATTTGGTGGCTCCTGGTCATTTGTGGCAAGTGGGTTTGTGTGTCTCCTGTCACCTCTGCACAATGGGAATACTCAACCTCTAACTCTGCTGTGGGCAGGGGACTGAATTTCAAGTCCTCTGTCCTTCTCTGTTTGAGCAGTTGGAGTCTGGGTTGCCGTGCAAGATCCCTTGTCTTAGCAGCAAATTTGGGGGTTGCTGACAGCCAAAGTTTATCTCTGTCTGCTAGGGATTGTGTGGTGACATGCTCCACAGACAGCACCTGTTTCCGGAACCAACCAGACAACAATTTTCCCTGGTAGGGATTCAGGAGCTGGAGCCTGCTGAGCCCACCTAACCTGTGGGCATAGTCTGAGCCCAGCTTTCAGCGTCCATAGTCTTCTGTTTTTGAGTAGTTGGAGGCAGGGTAGCCTAGCAAGTTTCCTGTTTTAGCAGCAGCTGGGGTGGGGACCCTGACAGCCAAAATTTATCTCTGTATGCTACTGAGTGTGTGGGGACACACTCCACAGACAGCACCTGGTTGTAGAACCTGTACAACCAAGTAGGCTTCATCCCTGATTTGCAGGGCTGTTTTAACATACAAAAAACCATAAGCATGATCCATTATATAAACAAACTAAAGGAACAAAACTACATGATCTTATCCTTAGATAAGGAAAAAACCTTTGACAAAATCCAACACTCTTTTATGATTAAAGCCCTGTAGAGATCAGGAATTCAGGGAGAATACCCAAATATAATAAAGGAAATTTACAAGAAACCGACAGCCACTATCAAACTTAATGGGGAAAAACTCAAAGCAGTCCCACTAAAATCAGGAACTAGACAAGGTTATCCTCTCTCCCCTTATTTATTCAATATAGTTCTCAAAGTTTTACCTAAAGCAATAAGAGAACAAAAAAAGAATAAGGGGACACAAATTAGAAAAGAAGAAGTGAAACTATTTCTATTTGCAGATGGTATGATTGTATACATGAGTGACCCACAGAATTCTTCCAAGGAACTTCTATGGCTGATAAATACCTTCAGTAATGTAGCAGGATACAAGATTAACTCAAAGAAATCAGTAGCACTTCTATACACTAAAGAAAGAAGGGCTGATAAGGAAATAAGGAAAACATTACCCTTTATAATAGCTGTAAATAGTACTAAATACCTTGGAGTAAATATGAACAAAGAAGTAACAGATCTATTTGACAAAAACTTTAAATCAGTGAAGAAAGAAATTGAAGAGGATATCAGAAAATGGAAAGCTCTCCCATGAACCTGGATAGGTAGAATCAACATGATGAAAATGGCAATTCTACCAAAAGCAATCTACAGATTCAATCAAAATCCCAACACAATATTTTTTGGACCTTGAAAGAACAACACTCAATTTCATCTGGCATAACAGGAAAGTCAGGATTGCGAAACAATTTTGCTCAACAAAAGAACCACAGGAGGCATCACCATCCCTGACTTCAAGTTATACTATAGAGCTACAGTAATAAAAACAGCCTGGTACTGGCATAAAAACAGACTTGTGGATCAATGAAATAGAACTTAGAATCCAGACATTAAAGCAAAAACCTATGAACACCTGATCTTTGACAAAGAGGCCCAAAATATTCAATGGAAAAAGGATAGTATATTTAACAAATGGTATTGGCATAGCTGGATGGAAGTGTGTAGAAAACTGCAAATAGATCCAAGCTTGTCACCCTGCACAAAACTCAAATCCTAGTGAATCAAAGACCTCAACATAAACCCAGCCACTTTGAACTTGATAGAAAAGAAAGTGGGAAATACACTTCTATGAATTGGCACAGGCCACCACTTCCTAAATATAACACCAGTAGCACAGACACTAAGACCAACAATCAGTAAGTGGGATCTCCTGAAACTAGGAAGCTTCTGCAAAGCCAAGGACACTGTCAATAGAACAAAACGACAGCCTACAGAATGGGAAAAGATTTTCACCAACCCTACAAATGATTAGAGGACTGATCTCTAAGATACATAAAGAACTCAAGAATCTAGAGCCCAAAACCTTGAATAACCCAATCGAAAAATGGAGTTCATATCTAAAAAGGGAATTCTCAGCAGAAGAATTACAAATGGCTAAAAGGCTCCTGAAAAAGTGCTCATCATCTTTAGCCATCAGAGAAATGCAAATCAAAACATCTTTGAGATACCACCTGACACCAGTTAGATTGGCTAAAATAAAAGACACAGAGGACAGCCTGTGCTGGTGAGGATGGGGAGCAAGGGGAACACTCCTCTATTGTTGGTGGGAGTCTAAGCTTGTTCAGCCACTTTGGAATGCATTATGGGGGTTTCTCAGAAAACTGAAAATCAATCTCCCCACGGACCCAGCAATACCTCTTCTGGGTGTATACCCTATGGATGCACAGTCGCACTCCAAAGGTGTTAGCTCCACTATGTTCATAGCAGCATTATTTGTAATAGCACGAATCTGGAAACAACCTATATGCCCCTCAACTGGAGAATAGGATAACAAACTGTGGTATATCTACACAATGGAGTACTACTCAGCTGTAAGAAAAAATGATATCCTAAAATTTCCAGGCAAATTGATGGACTTGGAGGATATCCTCCTGAGCGAGTTATTACAAACCCAGAAAGATGAGCAGGGGTGGTACTCACTCATGAGTGGACTCTAAACAAACAAACAAGATAAAAAGCAAAGCATGCCCAAGCTGCAAGCCACAACCCCTGAACAGCTGAGGATCAGAAATACCTTGGACTGACTCCTTGGATCCCACTTCCCATAGAGGAACATCTGACTCATTCCTGAGGTTGTGGGGTGAAAACTGGATCTGCCAGGAGTGGAGGCTGAACTAAGCAATATTGGAAGGGAACTTGGGACTGCCTGCTGCCTGCATAGACAGGGGATGGGGAGTTGTGGAGAAGAAAGAATGATCTGGTATGTTGGGAGGTGGAAGGGACCTTGAATAAGGTTATACAAGGATAGAAATTGTGACTTCTGTGTTTATAATAATAAAATAAAAATAAATAAATAAAACAGAAAGAGAATTAAAGACCAATTTCACTCAGGAATACTGATGCAAAAATTCTCAACCAATATCTGGCAAACCATACATAACAACAACAGAAAATATCATCCACCACAATCAAGCAGGCTTCATCTCAGAAATTCAGGGATAGTACTACATATAAAAAAAATGTGAATTCATCCATCATATAAAAAAAAACTCAAGAAGAAAAATACATGATCATCTCCTTAGATGTTGACAAAGCCTTGGACAAAATCCAACACTCCTTTATGATAAAAGTCCTGGACAGATCAGAATTACAGAGAAAATATCTAAATATAATAAAGATAGATTACAAGAAGCTGATGGCCAACATCAAACTAAATGGAGAAATATTCAAAGGAATCCAGTTAAATTAAAGAAATAAACAATGCTATCAACTCACCCCTTATCTATTCAATATAGGTTTCAAAGTTTTAGCTAAATCAATAAGAAAGTGAAAGGAGATTGAGGGGATACAAATTGGAAAAGAAGTGAAACTATCTCTATTTATAGATGATATGATTATATACATAAGTGATGTACAAAATTCTACCAAGGAACTTCTACAGCTAATAAACAACTTCAGAACCATAGCAGGTTACAAGATTAACTCAAATAATTCAGTAGCCCTGCTATACACTAAGGACAAAAGGGATGAATAAGAAATAAGGAAAACATCACCCTTTGTAATAGCTACAAATAGCATAAAGTACTGTAGAATAAGTATAACTAAAGAAGTTACTGATGTACTTCACAAAAACATTAAATCACTGAGGAAAGTAACTGAAGAGAATATCAGAAAATGGAAACATTTCTCACATTCCTGGATAGCTAGGATCAACATAGTAAAAAAAAATGGCAATTCTACCAAAAGCAAACTACACATTCAACACACTTCCCATTAAAATCCCAACACATTTTTTTACAGAACATGAAAGAGCAACACTCAATTTCAGTTTGTATAATAGGAAACACAGGATTGCGAAAACAATTTTGCTCAACCAAAGAACCTTAGGAGGCAACAAAATCCGTGACATCAATTTATAATGCAGATCTACAGTAATAAAAACAGTCTGGTACTGGCATAAAAACAGACTTGTGGATCAATGGAATCGAATTGAAGATTCCCACATTAACCCAAAAACCTATGAATAACTGCTCTTTGATAAAGAGGTCAAAAGTATTCAGTGGAAAAAAAAGGTAATATCTTTTACAAATTACATTAGCATAGCTGCATGGTAGTATGTAGAAAAAAATGCAAATAGATCCAAACCTAACACCCTGCACAAAAAAAAAATTCATATGGATCCAAGACCTTAACATAAACCCAGCTACATTGAACTTGATTGAATAGAATGTGGGAATACTCTACAATGCACTGGCACAGGTGATTACTTCCTAAATATAGCACCAGTGGCACAGACACTGAAATCAACAATCAATAAGTGGGATCTCCTGAAACTGAGAAGCTTCTGTAAAGCTAAGGACACAGTCAGTAAGACAAAACGACAGCCTACAAAATGGGAAAAGATTTTCACCACCCCTACAAGTGACAGAGGACTGATTTCTAAAATATATAGAGAACTCAAGAAACTAGACCCCAAATCTTTGAATAACCCAATAAAAAATGGGGTTCAAAACTAAAAAGCGAATTCTCAAGACAATTGCAAATGGCTGAAAGGCATTTGAGAAAGTGCTCAATATCTTTAGCCAACAGAGAAATGCAACCAAAATAAATTTGAGATACCACCTTAACCTTTGAGAATGGCTAAGATAAAAGACATAGATGATTGTCTATGCTGTAGAGGTTGTGGAGCAAGGAGAACATACTTCCATTGTTGGTGAGAGTGTAAGCTTGTTCATCCACTCTGAAATGCAGTATGGTGGTTTCTCAGAAAACTGAGAGTCAATTTCCTCAAGAATCCAGCAATATGTCTACTGGGCATATACCCTAAAGATGCGCATTCACACTCCAAAGACATTAGCTCAACTATGTTCATAGCAGCATTATTCATAATACCAAGAACCTGGAAACAACCTATATTCCCCTCAACAGAAGAATGGATTAACAAACTGTGGTACATCAATACAATGGAGTACTACTCAGCAGTAAGAAAAAAAAATGATATCCTAAAATTTGCAGTCAAATTAATGGATTTGTAGAATATCCTTTTGAGTGAGGTATCATAATCCCAGAAAGAAAATCAATGGATGTCCTCACTCATTAGTGGACTTTAAATAAAAAGCAAAGCATTCCCAAGATGCAAACTCCAACCACTAAACAGGTTGTGATCTGAAACAGTTTGGACAGACATCTTGGAGCCCATCCCCTCCAGAGGAACACCTGATCCAGTCCTGATATTGGGGTGAGGAATGCAGATCTGCATGGAGTGGATGCTGAACTAAGCCAGCTTGGATCCTTGGTACCTCCTTCCCTTGCTAGGGAGGAATTAAGGAGATGGGGAGAAGAGAGAGTGACTGGAAGGGGCAGGAGAGAAAAGCGAGTTTGAACAAGGGGATACATGGATAAAAATTGGGACTTTATTCAAAACAAACAAACAAAAAAGGTAGAATAGTCACACACTGTGTGACTTCAAGGAAAGTATATAGATTATGTAAAACAGCTGCTGGGACAGGTAATTCAAATTTAAAATAAGTAGTCAAAATTTCATAGGATTATTTTTAATATTTCTAAAATCGTTCTACTGAAACAAAAGCTTAATATAAAAAAGATGTTACAACTATCCTATGTGTTTCAATATGTGATCCTTATATTTATAAATCGAAAAGGGGTTTCTACAAGTAGAAACTGAATCATAAAGAAATCCTCCTTATTACAACAATATATTTTCTACAGCAATTAGGAATCATTTTTTTGTTTGTTTATATGTTAAAATTTAAATACTTTCAGATTTGTGTCTTATTTCATATATTTAACAAATTTGAAAAAATAATCTAGGAATAACAGAATTAATAAAAGTGCTAAAATATGTATTTATAAATTTACATTATATAGCCATAGTACATAAATACAGCCTGGGAAGTTTATAAAAAAGAGAAGAGTATAACAGAATATTTGATATTTGAAGAAGGAGGGAAAACATGCAGTACAATAAATGTGGTTTTTCTAAAAATTGGTAATGTTTAAAATGAATCCAGCAGAAGTATATAGTAAGATCCTTATTTGCAATGTGAACAAAAATTTATTCAAAATAAATTTAAATCTTATTTAAAACCAGAATCATCTAAAATGCAGAATATGAGATGAGCTAGACTTATTGATTAAAAAGTACATCAACAGCACAGGAAGAAAAATTATGGAACTACATGTATAAAAAAAGTTCTACATGCACACAATTAACTGCATATGCAGACATCCAAATAATGGAAAAGAATCTATACCGGAAACACATTAAATATGGTATCACGACTACAATTTACTAAGAATGTCAAAAATTAAATAACAATATACAAGTGCAAATCAAAAATTTGGCATATAGATAAAGAGATTTTTTCAAAGACAAATTCATAAATGACCAATAAACAATCCAAAAGTTTTCAGGGTACTTAAAATGTCATCACGTAAACAAATTAATACTGCTTTGAAAAGTTTTATCATCCTAGGCAGAGAGTGGCTGTCATAAACTAATAAGAAGACATATATTAGACCAGATGGGAGAAAAATAAAGCTTTAGTTAATTGAAGGAATATATAAATTATTATAGCCATTGTGGGAATATATATTTGGAGATTATTTTTTAAAAATGAAGAGAGAAGTAACAAATACCCAGATTTTTCTCTTTTGAAAACATAAATAGAGAACGACACACCTCAAAGTAGACAGTTCACATTATGTTGACTGCTATTGTATTTGCCTTAGCAAAGTATTAGAATAAACTACCAACTGCAGAATGCCAATGAATATGGTATACATATAAAATTTAATGCTATTCAGCTGAAGAGATAATTTTAATAAAAAATAAAGAAAGGTGCTTTGACTTAAAATATGTTAATATTAAGTAAGATCACACAGTGTCAGAAAGAGGAAACATTTCCTCCCCTCAAATGTAAAATATCAACAATAATATGTGAATGTGTAAAACAACATTCAAGTTGACATAGAACCATTTTGAAAAAGAGAACAAAAAGGTTCTAAATCATAGTTAACTTTGGACTGAATAAGGTAATAAAGACCAGTTAAGGAAAGGGACATAAATCCAAGTACTTTTCTACCTGTCATTCTGTTACAATGAGTTTTCTTTTTTTCTCATGTAAAAAATATTTTATAACAAAAATATAAAACCTCATTTTTCAGAACACAAAGAATCATACAACAGTATATATGACTGAAAAAGTCATGTTGAAACTTATTATTTTCTATTGAAAATGCCTATAATATATATAAGTTACTGCTTGGATATCCATATTATGCATGAAAATTTCAGGTCTCAGTTGATAATACTTCTCCCAAGAGTCATAGTTTATCTAATAAAGACCAAAACCAGCTTGCTTTTAAATAGTTGGTCACAGCTGTCCTTGAGATTTCCCTAGCAAAACAGGCTAATCTGGGTGATCATGATCTACATGATCTACATCTCATTGCAGGCAAATGGATCAATTTGGAGAATATCCTTCTGAGCAAGGCATATCAAATCCAGAAAGATAAGCATAAGATGTACTCACTCATTAGTTGTCTCTAAGCAAAAATAGCAAAAAGCAAAGCATGTCCAAGCTACAAACCACAATCCCTGAATAGCTTGGGATCTGAATCACCTGGGAGTGGCACCTTGGATCCCACTCCCTCTAGAGGAACACCTGACTCAGTCTTGATGTTGGGGTGAGGAAACTGGATCTTCCAGAAGTGGATGCTGAACTGAGCCATATTGGGACCTTAGGATCTCCTGCAGATGCTGGGGAGGAGATGGGGAGATGTGGAGAAGAGAGAGCATGTGAGGGGGAAGAGACCATGAACAAGGATATATGTGGATAGAAAATGTGACTTCATTCATAATAATAAATAAATAAAAGAAAGAGGAAAAAAAGAACCTAGAAACAACCTAGTTGCCCCTCAGCTGAGGAATGGATGAACAAGCTGTGTTACATCTACACAATGGAGTACTACTCAGCAGTAAGAAGCAATGATATTATGGAGAATATCCGCATGAGCGAGGTTTCACAATCCCAGTAAGATAAGCAGGCGATGTATTCACTCATTTTTGGACTTTAAACAAAAAGCAAAGCATGTCCAAGATGCAAACCACAAACACTAAACAGCTTGCATCTGAAGCACCTTGAACTGGCACTTTGGAGCCTATTCCCTCCAGAGGAACACCTGAGCCAGTCTTGATGTGGGGATGAGGAAAGAGGTTATATCTGCAGTGGATGCTGAATTAAGCCACGTTGGGATCTTAGGACCTCCTGTCCTTGCCGGGAGGAGATAAGGAGATGGGGAGAAGAGTGACTTGTAGTGGTGAGAGGGAAAGGGCATTTGAACAAGGGGATACATGGATAAAAATGAGACTTTTTTAATAATAAAAAACAAGAAAAAAAGAAAGTGTCATGCTTTCATAAATTAACCATCATAAATGTTTTTGAAGTTCTTTGCAAGCTTCTTACATCAAACTTGTTACAAAATACCCTAAAGTTAAAAATGCTTCTAAAATAATAATAATAATGCTAAATGTAATCTATTAATTCAAGGAGATTTTTTTCTGTTGAGAAAAATTATATATATCTAAAGTAGTAGATTAGAAGAAAATTTTAAAAAAAGAAAATATATAAAGTTCCTTACTTGGAAAATCAGTTAAATCATTTATCTATGGCTGTGTGAATGTTTAGAAAGAGAAAAAAAGGAAATAAGAAATAAAGAGTAGAAAAAACTAAGACATTCTATGCCCTAGACTCTACACAGTCCTTTTTATCAGTAGCCAACAGCAGTTGTACTTAGCAACACTGATCTCACATTAGACTACAATCAGTCTACCAAAAGGAAAAGCTCATAAGACCCACTCTTTTCCTCTCAAATATTGACAATACATAGATTGTGGAGGAATCACTGTCTTTAGCTATATTCCTGTCTTGAGCAAAGCAAGCTCCAAAACATAGCTCCAAACCCATGGTCACACAGATTGCACTGGTTAATTTCAATGGGTCTCTAGAGAAAGGAATACAGATTAACACAGCAGAGATCTCTTGGTGTAGCAAGGAGTTAGGAGATGAGTGTCAACAATATTTAAATTTTGTACACACAATCACACTATATTTACATACATTTATTGTGTGATTATAAAATAATTAATAATAAAAAATTAATGTTGTTTATTGAGTTGGGTAGTTTTTAACCATGGATTTTGTCCAACTCAATTTGTAGACCAGGCTGGCTACAAAATTTAAGATTTTCCTACACCAGCCTTGAGTATGCGGAGATTAAACTTTGGCTATTTTACCCAATCAATAAATACTAAAATAGACATAACAAACTGCAATGTTTTAATTGTACCTGGTGAGGTTTATATTTCTATTATTTTAATATAAATAATTTTATTAATTCAAATATATCAAGAGCTCACGTGCCTCAGATATGTCAGGACCTTGGCATTGATACAGGCTTAGGAATAATCAATATTCATAATAATCCTGTTTGTTTATCGATTTTTTAATAGAATAAAGTCTTTTTATCCATGTATCTTTTTGCTCCCCTTCATTCACCTTCCCAACCCCTCCTGATCTGCCTTCTCCTGCCATCCCCCCCATCCCACATTCACTCCCCATAAACAGCAAGAAGTCTCAAGGTAGATCAGCTTACATCCACTCCATGCAATTCTGATTTCCTCATCCTAATATCAAGACTAGGATAGGTGCTTCTCTGGAGTATATGGGCTCTGAAGTGCCAGTCTATGCAAAGAAATACATTCTGATTCCTCCCTTAGAGGCTCCACATACTGTCCATGTCAGTGGACAGTTGCCTATCCTTCAAGGGCCTAATTACTTTTTATGATGGTTCCCCTGTGCCTATTCTTGACTCAATGAGCCCACACCCCCAAGAGCTCCATTCATTCATCACTGTGAGAATTTTACTCATTATCCTTTTCCCCTTACTCATATAGATTCTCCTCTCCCTCCACTATCAGCTGGACCAGGAACTCAGCCCAGTGCTCAGCCATGTATCTCTACCTCAACCTATACTTGTTGGATGTAAATTCTGTGATGGCACTTAGGACGACTATTCATTTAATTATAGAGGAAGACAAGAGTAGGTAACACCTTCACTATTAGTTGGAGACCTAACCAGGGACATTGTATAAGTTCTTGGAGGTTTCGCTAGCACGCAGTCTTTTTCTAACCCACATTGTCTTCCTCAGTTATGATCCCCATCACTTATTTTCTCCCTCATTCTTGTTCCTCTCACTCAATCATCTCCTACTTTCATGATTGTTCCCACTCCTTCTTGGTTACAACCCCTTATGCTCCCAATTAGCAAAGAAGATCTTTATTTTCTCTTCCTACGGTACTCCCTGGATGTCTCTCTTAAGTTCTGGTCCCAATCTGTTTTGGGGTTGTGATTTGCAGCTTGAGTATTCTTTACTTGTAGTATAAAGTCCACTAATGTGTGAGTATAGCCTGTGTTTATCTTTCTGTGTTTGTGATACCTCGCTCCGGAGGACATTCTCCAGTTCCAACCATTTGCCTACATATTTTAGAATGTCATTTTTTTTAACTGCTGAGTAGTACTCCATTGTATGGATGGACCCCAGTTTGTTAATCAATTTTTCAGTTGAGGAACATCTAGGTTGTTTCAAGTTTCTTGCTATTATAAACAATTCTAATGTGAACATATTTGGGATGTGAATGTGCATCTTTTGGGTATATACCCAATAGTGGTATTGCTGGATCCTTGGAGAGATTGATTCTCAGTTTTCTGAGAAACTGCCATACTGCATTCCATGGTGGCTGAACAAGTTTTACACTCCCACAAAAAGTGAGGGAGAGTTCTCCTTTCTCTGCATCCTCTCCAGCATAGGCTGTCATCTGTTTCTTTTATTTTAGCCATTATGACAGTTATAATTGGGTATCAAAGTTGTTTTGATTTGCATTTCTCTGATGGATAAAGATGTTGGGTGATTTTTCTTCTGGCTTATAGCCATTTGTAATTCTTCTGCTGAAAATTTCCTTTTTAGTTCTCAACCCCATTTTTTTAATTGGTATATTTAGTTCTGGGATCTAGTTTCATAAATTCTCTATATATTTTAGAGGTCAGTCCTCTGTCAGTTGTAGGGTTGGTGAAAATCTTTTCCCATTCTGTAGGCTGTCATTTTGTCTTATTGACTGTGTCCTTGACCTTACAGAAAATTCTTAGTTTCAGGAGGTCCCAATTATTGATTATTGTTCTTAGTGTCTGTTTTACTGGTGTTGCATTTAGTAAGTGGTAACCTGTGACAATGCATTGGAGGGTATTTCCCACTTTCTTTTCTATCAATTTAAGTGTAACTGGGTTGAGGACTTTGATACACTTCGATATGAGTTTAGTGCAGGGTGATAGGCTTCGATTTATTTGTATTTTCCTGCATACTACCATCCAGTTATGCCAACACCATTTCTTGAAGATATTATCTTTTATACATGGAATATTTTTAGACTCTTTGTCAAAAATCTGATGTTCATAAGAGTGTGAAGTAATGTGAGGGTCTTTGATTTTATTCCATTTATCCACAAGTCTGTTTCTTGCCAGTACCATCTTGTTTTTATTACTCTAGCTCTATAGTATAGTGTAAAGTCAGAGATGATGATGCCTCCTGAGGTTCTTTTAATGAGTATAAGTGTTTTGGCAATTCTGGCTTTCCAGTTATTCCAAATAAAATTGAATATTGTTTTTTCAAGGTCTTTAAACATTATGTTGGGATTTTTTTTTTTTTTTTTGAGATGGAGATCTTTTTTTTTTTAACTTTATTTATTTGCCTTGGTGTTTGCCTGGAACTGGAACTACAGACAGTTGTTAGCTGCCATGTGGGTGCTGGGAATCGAACCCGGGTCCTCTGGAAGAGCAGACGATGCTCTTAACCGCTGAGCCATCTCTCCAGCTCCCTATGTTGGGATTTTGATAGAGATTTCATTGACTCTGTAGATTGCCTTTGGTAAGATTGCCAATTTTACTATGTGTTCTACATGTCGAGGATCATGGGAGATATTTTATTTTTGACATCCTCTTCAATTCTTTCTACTGTGATTTAAAGATTTTGTAAAACAGATCTGCTACTTCTTTGGTCATAGTTACACAGTGGTATTTAATGCTTTTTGCAGGTATTATAAAGAGTGATGTGTCTCTTATTTTTTCAGCGCTATTATCTTTATTGCATAGTAGAACTATTTTTTTTAGTTAATCTTCTATCTGGCAAATACAGATATTTTCACTTCTTCTTTTCCAATTTGTATTTCCTTATTCCACTTTTGTTCTTTTTTTGCTATAACTAAAACTTTGAGAACTATATTGAATAGATAAGGGGAGGGAGGACAGCCTTATCTTGTTTCTTATTTTAGTGGAATTGATTTGAGTTTTTCTCCATTTAGTTTGATGTTGGCAGTCGGCTTGTTGGAAATCATCTTTATGCCACAAGTCTGGCATAAAAACAGACTTGTGGACCAATGGATTAGAATTGAGGATTCAGACATTAACCCAAAAACCTATAAACACCTGATCTTTGACAAAGAGGCCCAAAACATTCAATGGAAAAAAAGATAGTGTATTTAACAAATGGTATTGGCATAGCTGGATGGAAGTGTGCAGAAAAATGCAAATAGATCCGAGCCTGTCACCCTGCACAAAACTCAAATCCAAGTGGATCAAAGACCTCAACTTAAACCCAACCACTTTGAACTTAATAGAAAAGAAAGTGGTAAGTACACTTCTACAAATTGGCACAGGCGACCACTTCCTAAATATAACACCAGTGGCACAGACACTAAGACCAACAATCAATAAGTGGGATTTCCTGAAGCTGGGAAGCTTCTGCAAAGCCAAGGACACTGTCAATAGGACAAAACGACAGCCTACAGAATGGGAAAAGATTTTAACAACCCTACAAGTGATAGACGATTGATCTCTAGGGTATATAAAGAACTCAAGAATCTAGAGCCCAAAACCTTGAATAACCCTATCAAAAAAATGGGGTACAGATCTAAAAAGGGAATTCTCAGCAGAGGAACTACAAATGGCTGAAAGGCACCTGAAAAAGTACTCTTCATCTTTAGCCATCAGAGAAGTGCAAATCAAAACAACCTTGAGATACCACCTAACACCTGTTAGATTGGCTAAGATAAAAGGCACAGATGACAGCCTATGTTGGAGAGGATGCAGAGCAAGGGGAACACTCCTCCATTGTTGGTGGGAGTGTAAGCTTGTTCAGCCACTTTGGAATGCAATATGGAGGTTTCTCAGAAAATTGAGTATCAATCTCCCCAAGGACCCTGCAATTCCACTTCTGGGTATATACCCTAAAGATGCACATTCACACTCCAAAGGTATTAGCTCAACTATGTTCATAGCAGCATTATTTGTAATAGCAAGAACCTAGATGTCCCTCAACTGAAGAATGGATTAACAAACTGTGGTACATCTACACAATGGAATACTACTCAGCAGTAAGAAAAAATGATATCTTAAAATAGGCAGGCAAATAGATGGATTTGGAGAATATCCTCCTGAGCGAGGTATCACAATCTCAGAGAGATAAGCAGGGGATGTACTCACTCATTAGTGGTCTCTAAACAAACAAACAAGAAAAAAAGCCAAGCATGCCCAAGCTGCAAACCACAACCACTGAACAGCTTGGGATCAGAGACACCCTGGACTGACCCTTCGGATCCCATTCCAACTATAGGAACACCTCATGTCTTCTCAGCATTGAGACTTCATCTAGGTTGATTTTTTCCTGAGATGAATAAGTACTGTCCATCCTGATCTCTTTTTATTGATTTTAGCTTAAAGTCTATTTTGTTAGATATTAGGATGGCTTATTTCTTAGGGCCGTTTGAATAAACATCTTTTGCCAACCCTTTTCTCTGAGCCTGTGCCTGTCTTTGACGTAAAGGTATATTTCTTGGCTTTTGTTTTTGTACCCATCGCGTTAGTGTTTGTCTTTTTATAGGTAAAATGAATCCATTGATATTAAGGGATGTTAATGACCAATGATTGTTATTTCCTGCTATTTTTGGTGGTAGTTTGTGTGTATTTTCATTCTCTGGGTTTTTCTTCTGTGGAATTATCTATTTTTTCTTGTTTCATATTTTTAACTGGTTTTCTTAAGTTGGAGTTTTCCCTCTAGTGCTTTCTTGAAAGCCAGATTTGTGGATAGGCATTGTTTAAACCAGGTTTTATTGTGAAATATCTTGTTTACTCTATCTGTGATGATTGACAGCTTTGTGAGGTATAGAAGTCTTGGTTGGCAGCCATGCTCTTTTAGTGTCTGTGTAACATTTGCTCTGGACTTACTGGCTTTCACTATTTCCATTGAATAGTAAGGTGTTATTCTAATGCTTTTATAGGTAATTTGGACTTCTTCCTTGGTAGCTCTTAGTATTTTTTCTTTGTTCAGTAGATTTAGTGGCTTGATTATGATTTGAAGAACACATTTTTGCAAGGTTTAGGGTATTTGGTGTTTTGTATACCTTTATTGGCATTTTTTGTTATTTTGGGAAAGTTTTCTTCTATGATTTTGTTGAATTTATTTTTTGTGTCATAGAGCTGATATTCTTGTTCTTTTTAGATTCCAATTATTGTCAGTTTTGTTCATTTTATGATGTCCCCTATTTTTTGGACATTTTGTGTTACTACTCTATGGGTTTAGGATTTTTTTAAACAATGTATCTATTTCCACTATTGAGTCTTTCACTCTAGAGATTTTCTCTTAAATCTCTTAAATCCTTGCATCTGGATTTCTGATTCATTACTTTAGGTTTTCTATTTTCAGCCTGCCTTGGTTTGTGCCTTATTTATTGCTTCTATTTCAATTTTTAATTCTAGGGATGTTTCTTTGACCTGTTGGGTTTTTTTTTTTTTCTTGATTTTCTTTCAGGGATTTCTTTATCACTACCAATGTTTTGTTTATATTTTCTTCTATTTCCTTAAGATAGTTTTTTATATTCTGTTTTAAAGTTTCTATTATCTTCATAAACTTGTTTTTTAAGTTTTTTTCTTCTGTTTCTTCTTCATTGTTATTCTCAGTTATCGATGTTGTAGAACCACCAGCTTTTTCTGGTGATGTTTTATTGATCTTTATATTGTTATATGTATTCTTGCACTGTCATCTGTCCATTGCTTTCTCAGTTCACTCTCAGTCAGCTGTTGGTCATCTCTTAGTCAGTTGTGGGCCCAGGAGGCTGTGTTTCTCCAATAATCGCAGGGGCTGCTCTTGTCAGCTCTTAACTGTCCTTAGGCAAAATAGTTGTTTGTCTTCCATTGTCACAGAGGTTGTTCTTCATCAGCTCCTAGTTAGATCTTAGTCTGCTTTTAGTCAGTTGATTATCAGGAGGTTTCAGGTGGTTTAGTTGTTGGAGTGTGATGTAAATTGCACTTTGGGTGAGGTGTCGTCCTTGGGATGTCTCTATAGCTGTTTTTTGCTGGATATTAGCTTTGGGAATGCTCTTCCAAGTTTCTTTTTGAGGTCAGAGCTGGGTGTGGTTGGGGTATTGAGGGGAATGTGTGCTCAAGTCAAGGTTTAGAGAGTAGCAAGGTCTCCATTTGCCCTGAGGGACTTGTACCACTCTCCTCTTGGTTACCTGTGTATTGGGAGACTCGAGCAGTCTAGTTGTGAGTCTTCATTTTCAAAGTAAAAAGACTTGTCATTTACATAGATAACGGTGAAGGTGTACATTGGCTCTTATCTATATTCAATAACCTATATTTCAGATTAGTGATGAGAAATTTTTAAGTTGTCTTAGTAGGCAAAAATCAAAGACAATCAAAAATAGAACAAAGTAATATTTGTGGTTAGATATAGAAATCTTTTTAAATGTGAGATTATATTAGTGTCACAAGATCAAAGTCCTGTACTTTTTAAAATTTCAAACAAAGAACTTGAGTTTAAGTTCAAAATTACAAAATAGGTGGCAGGTGGTCCCAAGATCCCACTACCCAATATTGCTTAGTTCAGGATAAAGAATTCCCGGAGGGGGATGGGGAGTTGTGGAGAAGAGAGAATGACCTGATGTGTTGGGAGGGGAAAAGGACCTTAAATAAGGATATACAGGATAGAAAGTGTGACTTCTTTGTTCATAATAATAATAAAAAATGTAAAATAAACAAACAAACAAAAGGAATAAAAAAGTCAGAAGGTGGAACAGATAGAGATCTCTCTTTGGGTTGGAATTAGGGATGGTTGAGATCCACCATATTGCAACAGGGAATTAAACCCACATTGCCTGCAAGAACAGCAAGTACTCAACTACTGAGCCATCTCTCTGGCCCCTACATTGGTGATATACTGTGTATTTAATAAAAATAGTCTGGAATATCACAAGCCAGAATCACCGACAGCCAAGCCATGCCTTTAATCCCATAACTTGGGGAAAACAAAGATCCTCTGGATCTTTATGTGTTCAAAGCCTAACAGCCAGGCAGGTATAGCATATCTGACAGACTTCTCTATGAAGCAGGACATTCCTAAAGACCTCCCAACCTTATCCTGACAAGATTTAGCAGTTCTTTCTTAAGTATCCTGCTTGTCCATTTCAGACATCACACTGTCAGCAGTTGAAACAAGAGCATTTCTTGCCCAATGGCTAACTTTTGCCACAAGGAAAGTCAACTCTATATAGAGTTTATTTGATACCTGTCTTCTCTGAAGTAAACTGGTGCTCCCAGGAGCAGAAATGTCTCATTGTCATAACAAGAAAAAGAATCTATACTATTAAAATATCTTCAGTGCTAAAAAATTACAAAATAGAAAGTACATGTTCTTTCTTCCTCTTTAATTACTTGTCTTGTTGATATAGGAGAATGAACTCTGCTTTACCCTCATGGTGTCCTTTAGTTCTTTTGAGTTTACACCATTTTTATACCTGCATATATAATACATGCCAAGCTCTTCATATGAAAATGAGCATGCTTTCTTTAAATATATTTTTACATTTATGTTACCTTGCTATATTTCTAGACCCATACAGGTTTCATAATTTCATATTAAAATTGCATTATATGTATGTTACATATCATTCTTTATCTGTTGATAAACCTGCTCTATCCCCTTGTTACTGTGAATCAAGCAGCAATAAGCAGGGCTGTGTTTGATACCATTCTTTTTCTAATGATTTTTGTTAATTAAATTTGTTTTGGACAGTTTCTTATTATTCCCATCCTCCACCATTACTTCCCAATCATTCACATTTTCTCTACCAATCTCTATTTCACATATCTGCTAATTTTAGTTTGTGACCCAGTGATTGAACTAGGGCCAACTGTATAACCATGGATTTGGATATATCTATTAGAACCTTTTGGGGTTACCCTTGGGTATATAACCCATGACAATACCTTCTGCTCTCCCAGAATCTATAAGTAGCCAATTGTCTAAGAGTGAGAGGTTGATCCTTTTCACACTCAAGACTGACAGAACTACTCTTGTACTTACCACACACAGTCATCACTGCTACTACGGAGTCATGATTGCAATCATTTTGTCATGCCTAGAAGGTGGCATGACGTCCAATCCTTGTCTTTCAGCTCTTACATTCTTTTTTTCTTTTTTTTTTTCTTTCCTTTGAAGGTAAAAATTTATTTTTGAGGAACTTGTTACTGCACATTTCAGAGAGAGCTGTGTAAGAAAGCAAAAATGTTCTCCCCTCATCCTAGGAATAAATAAGGGCATAAAATTTCGTCTTAAATCATGACACTTGGAAGTTTAGCACCAGCATCCAAAGTGAACAACAAAGGAAAAGGAGCATTTACTATATATTTCAGATTTCTTTGGTTGGGGCAATCCTCATGTGGCATTAATATTTCTTCTTTTAATTCATATTACCAAAACAGTAAAAACCAGGAAAAAAATATAAAGCTAGTGGTTGCTGAAACTGGGGAGGCCGCTCTACTGCGCCTGTGCAGGTTCCTGGGATGCAGCTTGATGGACACTTGCTGGCTCATTCCCTTTGTAGCTGTTAGTGTCGTAGAGAATAGCAGTAAACATTCTAACGTCCAAATCTTGGTTAGTCTTCCATTTTATTGCTTAGATGTTTCTTTGGTGTTGGTAAGGTCGTGGGTGTGCTTTTTGCCTTGTTTTTGAATGGTCATTAATTCTTAAAGTCACCCTGCTGGTGGTGAAGGTGCCTGGGGGCCAGGGTCACTCAGCACTGCTCTGCTCGGTGGCTGGAGCGGGGTTCTCAGTTGATGCTTCACCTGCCTTGGTCTCTTTGCCATCTTGTGAAACAGTGTTCAGGGGACAGGGACGTTGTAGGGGCGTCGGAATCCACGGCGGGCAGACAGCTGGTTTGGACCATTAGCCGCTTGCTGATTCTCTTTATCTTCAGCCTCTCCAATAGCAGGGGCAGGTCGTGGGCGAGGAGGTCCCCTGCGGAACCTTGGACGGTAAGTTGGATTCCGATGTACCTGGAGCTGTGCTCCATCAGGGACTCCATCCTTCATCTCTCCAATCTCACCAACATTACCGGGAGGTCCACGGCGTCTGCCATAGTAGCCGCGTCTGCAGCGGCGCCGATCAGCAGCATAACGACTCCCTTCTACAGGAACTCCGTCTGGACCAGTCACATTTGCTGCTTCAGCACCCTTTTCTCCTTCAACCACATCAAACTCTACAGTTTCTCCATCTCCCACACTGCGTAGATACTTGCATGGATTACTCTTCTTGATGGCGGTCTGGTGTACAAACACATCTTCTTTGGTGTCATTTCGATTTATAAATCCATATCCATTTCTGACGTTGAACCATTTGACAGTGCCAAGGACTTTGGTGGCGAGAACTTTCTTCTCCGCGTCCTCGCTGCCCGCGGGGGCTGACGAGGCCGGGGCTGGCCCGGGGGCTGCGTCTCCGCCGGGGCTCCCCGCGAGCAGCGCGGCCGGCGCCGGGGCCTGGGGCGCGCCGCTAGCCGCCGGGCTCTTGGGCGCGGGGTCTGGGGGCGCCGCGGCGGGCGCATCGGCCGCGGACTGCGGGAGCGTGGTGCCGCCGGTGGTGGCCTCGCCCGCCTCGCTCATGCCGCCTCTCCGCTCTCTCCGGGCACCTCGATGGCGGTTGGCGGCGGTTAGCGCGGTGGCGGTCGCGGCGGCCGGCTAGCTCTCGGGGAGGCCGGTGCAGATCGCGTGGCGCGGCGGCGGGCGGCGGCTCGAGGGCGGGGGACGCGCGCGCTCGTGGTCTCGCTGAGTCTCCCGGCCCCGAAGATGGCCCCGCGCAAGTCCTCCAGCTCTTACATTCTTATCTTCTCTCCCTTCTACAATGTTCCCTGAGCCTTATAAGAAATGGTATAAATGTTTTATTTAAGGCTGGGTCCTCATTTATCACTTATTCTCAGTATCTTGGGCAGTTGTATGTACAATCACTTGTTTTAATTTCAATAAAGAGAGAGTACATCCCCTGATTCTCTTTCTGAGTTTGTGATACCATATCAAGAAGGATATTGTGCAAACCCATCTTTTAACCTGAACATTTTAGAATGTCATTTTTTCTTACTGCTGAGTAGTACTACATTGTGTAGATGGACCACAGTTTGTTAATCCATTCTTCAGTTGAGGAACATCTTGGTAGTTTCCAAGTTCTTGCTATTATGAATAATGCAGATATAAATAGAAGTGAGCTAATGCTTTGAAGGTGTGAATGTGAGTCTTTAGGTTATATGTCTAAAAGTGGTATTACTAGATCACTGAGGAGATTGATTGCCAATTTTCTGAGAAACCACCATACTGCATTGCAGAGTGGCTGAACAAGCTTACACTCCCACCAACAATGAAGAAGTGTTCCCCTTGTTCTGCATCCTCTCCAGCATAGACTGTTATTTGTGTTTTTAATCATAGTCATTCTGACAGGTGTAAGGTGGTATCTCAAAGTTGTTTTGACTTGCATTTCTCTGATGGCTAAAGATGTTGAGAACTTTTTCAAGTGCTTTTCAGCCATTTGTAATTCTTCTGCTGAGAATTCTCTTTTTAATTTTGAACCCTATTTTTTAATTGGGTTATTAAGGGTTTGGGGCTCTACTTTCTTGTGTTCTCTATATATTTTAGAGATCAATCCTCTGTTACTTGTAGGGTTAGTAAAAATCTATTTTTAATCTCTAGGCTGTTGCTTTGTCTTATTGACTGTTTTTGTCCTTAAAGAAGCTTCTCAGTTTCAGGAGGTCCCTCTTATTGATTGTTGTTCTTAGAGTCTGTACAACTGGTGTTATATTGAGGAAGTGTTCACCTATGCCAATTCGTTGAAGGGTATTTCTCACTTCCATTTCTATAAAGTTCAGTGTCTCTAGATTTATTTTGAGTTCCTTAATCCACTTAGAATGGAGTTTTGTGTAAGGTGATAGGTTATATCTATTTGTACTTTTCTAAACAATATCATACAGTTATGTCAACACCTCTTGTTGAAGATATTATCTTTCTTCCAATGTATATTTTTGATCTCTTTGTCACAAGTCAGGTGTTCATAGGTGTGTGGGTAAAGGTCGGGTCTTCAATTTGATTCCATTGATTTACAAGTCTGTTTTTATGCCAGTACCAAGCTGTTTTTATTACTGTAGCACTATGCAATAATTGATAGTTGGGGATGGTGAAGCCTCCTTAGGTTCTTTTGTTGAGTAAAATTGTTTAGGCAATCCTGACTTTCTTGTTATTCCAAATAAACTTCAGCATTGTTATTTTAAGGTCTGTAAAAAATGTGTTGGGATTTTGATGGGAATTGAATTGATTTTGTAGATTGCTTGTTGAAAGATTGCCATTTTGACTATGTTGAGTCTACCTATCCAAGAACATGGGAGATCTTTCCATTTTCTTATATAGTCTTCAATTTCTTTCTTCAGAGATTTAAAGGTTATGTCAGACAGACCTGATGCTTCAATGTTTATAGTTACACTGAGATACTTAATGCAATTTGCAGCTATTATAAAAGGTAATGTTTTCCCTATTTCTTTTTCAGTCCTTTTATCTTAGTCTATAAAAGGGTATTGATTTCTTTGAGTTAATCTTGTATTTTTTTACATTGCTAAAGGGGTTTATCAGCTATAGAAGTTCCCTTGTAGACTTTTGTGGGTCACTTATGTACACAATCATGTTGTTTGCAGATAAAGATAGTTTCACTTATTTTCCAAATTTATTAACTTTGTCTCATTTCATTCTCTTATTGCTTTAGCTAAAACTTTGAGATCTATGTTGAATATATAATGGGAGTGGGGGCAGCCTTTTCTAGTTCTTGATGTTAGTGAGATTGCTTTGAATTTCTCTCCATTTAGTTTGATGTTGGCAATTGGCTTTTTTATATGGATTTTTATTATGAATAAAGTCCATATTTTATCCATGAGTCCCCTTGATGAGACTCCCTTCCCCCTCCTACTAGTCACTCACTCTTTTACCCATCAATTTATCTCCACTCCAGCAAGGACAGGAGGGTCCAAAGTTCCAAGGTGACTTAGTTCAGCATCCATAGCAGGCAGATCCACTTTCCTCATCCCAATATCAAAAATGGGTCAGGCATTCCTCTGAAGGGAATGGTGTCTTATTGATCTTTGTATTGTATGTATTCTTTCACTGTCTTCTGTTGATTGTTTCAATTCACTCTTGGTTAGTTCTTGTTTGCTCTTACTGGGTTGTTGGTCTGAGGGCTCTTAATCAGCTTTGTGTTCAGAAGGTTGGTTGCTATCCTGCTATGATGTCAGTTGTCACCTCTTGACCTCTCACCTCTCAGCTGTGAGCCCAGGGACTCCTCTACTCCCTTGCTGTTATTATGTCAGCCATATTCATGTCAGACTGTGTTCTGCACCAAAGATAAATTCCCCTCTATTTCTCTTGTTCTATTTTACCTCCACTACTCCTGCTAAATAGTTATGATTTAAATAAAAGTCTCTTTAAAATATGTAGAAAGGACAATACATCTTTCCCTAAATCTTGGTCAGATTGACAACAGTTATTTAGACAAGGGTGTATAATTAAATGGTTTTCAACTGACATTGGTTTTTACTTTACTTTTAAACATTTGGAGCACAAACTTGAGGGCTGCTGAGGGAGACTGGGTAAAGTTACATTTATTTTCACACTAATTTTGTTCTCTTCTGTAAAGCCCAGTGTATAGTAACAATACTTAGTGCAAGCAGCCTATGCTAAAGTGTATACTAAAAACAATGATCATAGCACAGTCCTTCCTGTCTGAACATAAATGCTCTTCTAATCTGTACCATGCAGTGTGTGATACCCTAAACACATGTGTATAATTTTCTGTGTATTTTCGCTGTGATACATTTAACAATGTTACATTGAACTGAATGTGATTAGGGGAAAAGTGCTACTTATTGTACTTTGTAGGTGTTTTAAAATTTTTAACCCTGTGTTTTAACATTGTGATGTAGTTTTATTATATACATATTTACTTTCTGTCTATGCTCAGTTGTAATCATGTAACAATTTTGGGTCCTTTGTTTTAGTTGTTATAATCTGGTATTCTTAATGTCCATAAATAAATTTGGTGAATAAGCACATTTAGTACAAAGGTTTCTTACTGATTTGCATATAGCCTGCAATGAAAGCATTAGATGCCACTTCTTTTCAGGTCTTTACCATCAATTTCAGGATGAGGCTGACACAGCTGAGGATCTGCCACTTGGTATCTTGTAGTGTTTCACATCTGTTTCTGTGGATACTTCATAGTTCACAGATTGTTTTCAGATATTGTATATGAATCTCCCAGAGACTATGCATTCTCTCATTCTGTTCCTATCTGAATCTAATCCAATATTCTCAGTTTCTCAGTGAGATAACATGAGTTTAGACATTATGCATAGACTTATAGGTCACTCTACAGCTAATCAGATGGCTTTGGGAAGTAGAATCCCCAGTTCTAGTTAACAAGGGTCCAGAAGTAATTCTTTTGTCAATATAATTAACTTCCAAGGGCATCTAGAAGCAACCAGAGAGACATAGAATTCCAAGTTATGACATGACACTAAATATTCTGAGAATTTTACATACAGTTAAACCCTGTTACAGAATTGGATGGAAGGCTCTCCAGGCTGGCGGTCATTTGAGTTCAGTGGAAAAGGGAGGGCAGATGTTTGGTTCTTAAACTTCTGGTTCCTACTCCCATTCTGACTCCTGAACATTGCCTGGAGAATGAGAAGAACTGCATGATCAGGGTCCTTGCAAGTTGGGAAATGGGGAAGCCTGTGGACTCTGGGGGCCATGTGAGTCTTACCTTCATCTCAGCTCATTTATGAAGGCCTGGTGACCATTCTCTGTTAGAGCATGAGAAAGAGTTGTGTAGAGCTCTCTGCTCACATGGACCTCTCAGCCCTGCCCACTGTACTCAAGAATCATAAGTGCTGGATAGCTTCTACTTTACAGTCTCTCATGCATGGAGCCTTAGAAGGGTGGCAAAGAAAAATCCAGGCCAATTACTGTGCTTTCTGTCTCCTCTTCCAGCACCATCTCTACGTTCCTCAACACATGGTTTGATAAATACCCTCAAGATTTTTGCCAGAACTCAGACCTGTCCATGTTGAAACAGCTGAAAAACTATTTGATTACAAATATTCTCTCTTCAGGTCTTCTTATTCATGTCATTCAGCTCCAGGATCAGTGGCAGACTGACGTGTACACTGACACAGTGACCATAGGAAACTACAGGTAAGTACTTGATATCCTGTGAGGAGGATTCAGTACCTGGAGTACTCAGGGATCCTTAAGAGGATCCTCTCTGCAAGAGATGTCACTAGACCCTGGCCTGGACACATGTCCTTTTGAACAATATGGCCTGGGATCCCAGGCATACATGGTCTCCTCTGTGATGAGAAAGGCTGAGAAGGAGCAAGCATGTGGTCTTGTCCTGTACCTTCAGTGCTACTTTCTATTCTAGAGATGTTGGCATCATCATCATATCTGACTCTATCACTCGATCTGTGTAGCTGCACATCTGAAGATGTAGAGCTTGAAGTCTCTCAATTAGCAATGGAGTCAGCTATTCTCAACCCAGAAGCATCTCATACGCTAGAACCAGAGAGCACAAAACAAACAGGAGGTTCTGTGACATCTGTGACCCTGGAGCAGATGAAGCAGCAGCATCTGTGTCACCAGACCTGTTAGCAACTGTGTATGCTTCTCTCACAATGTCAGAAACAGGGCACCTTATCCACCTCTAGCATTACCTGCAGAGGGTCTACTTCCCCAGGGAAATGCCCTGCCATCTTTTAATCCTCTGGCTTACCAATATATAACTGCTCTGTAGACAGCACCAGTTCTATTCTTCCTCATATAATAGCTCCCTGATTTCAGCTCAGCATCATTCCCAGCCCCACAGGCAAACTTACCCTCCACTGACTAATTCCCTCTTACTCCTGGTTTGTTTCATAATTGTGATAGTGTATGTACTGTTTTCAATAAACTGTGATTGTTTTTCTTTGCCAAACTTGTGGTGATGATGTTGCTCCTCATGCTTGTCCAGAGCAAAGCAGTTTCCCTAAGGTGACCACACTGGTTCTGAGGGAGATACATTGAGACAGATGCTCTGGAGAAAGGAAGGCTCAACCCAGTGCTTTGATATAGACCAGGTGAATGCCGGAGAGTGGTGCTAGAATGACAGATTGCAGTGGCTGGCTGCCATTTGCTTCAATTCTAATGCCCAGGATCATGAACTTATATGACAGGCTCACCATATGTCCTTTAAAGGGGTTTCTGGGGCCCAAAGGTGAGGTGGGTTCAGCAGGACCCAGTGCCTGAATCCCTGTCAGGTAAATATGTATTCTGGTCGGGTTCCGGTTCCAGGATCAGGTGCTGTCTGTGGAGCGTGTCCCCACACACTCTGTAGCAGAGAGAGATAAAATTTGACTGGCAGGATCCCACCAGCCACCCCGCCTCCAACTGCTCAAGCAGAGAAGGATTGAAGACTTGAAATTCAGTCCCCTGCCCAGAGCAGAGGTAGAGATTGAGCAGACCTTTGCTTGAGAGGTGACAGGAGACACACAAGCCCGTGTGCCACAACTGACCAGGAGCCACCTAACCATGAACCACTGAGCCATGGGCAGACACCAATGCAAAAATTTACATAATAATATAAGGAACAACAAGGTAACTCCAGAATAAAGAGGAATCCTTACAGCTACAAGATCTGAACTGAGCAATGAGGAGGAAACTGAAGGAAGCAACACCAAAAATTCCTTTATGATGATCATCCAAGCTCTCAAAGAAGATATGAAAAATTGCCTTACAGAAATAGAAGAAAATACAAACAAAAAATTGGAAGAGATGAACAAATCTGAAAGAAAAGCAAGAAAAAGTAAACCAAAAAATGAAAGAAACATGCCAGGAACTAAAAACTGAAATAGAAGCAATAAAAAAGGCGCACAATGAGGAAAAGATGGAAATAGAAAACCTGAAGAAAAAACCTGGAACCACAGATACAAGCATAACCAGCAGAGTTCAAGGGATGAAAGATAGAATCTCTGAAGTGGAAACTCAGTAGCTCAAATAGATATATTAGTCAAAGAATATACTAAAACCAAAAAAAAACATAACTCAAAATGTTCAGGAAATCTGGGGCACCACGAAAAGACGTAACTTGAGACTAATAGGAATAGAATAAGGAGAAGAATACCAGCTCAAAGGCACTGATAATGTTTTCAATAAAATCATAGAAGAAAACTTCCCTAACCTGAAGAAGTAAATGCCTATAAAGATACAAGAAGCTTACAGAACACCAAATAGATATGACTCCAAAAAAGAGTCAGCAAGCCACATTATAATCAAGCCACAAAACATACAGAACAAAGAAAAAATTTTAAGAGCTGCTAAATAAAAGGACCAAATTACAGATAAAGGTAGACCTATCAGAATAACACCTGATTATTCAATGGAAACAATGAAAGATAGAAGGGCTTGGTCAGAAATTATACAGAGTCTAAAAGAGCATGGCTGACAAACTAGAATACTATACCCTGAAAAATTATCAATCTATAGATGGAGTAAACAAGATATTTCATGACAAAGTCAGACTGAAACAATATCTCTATACCAATCCAGCACTACAGACAGTATTAGAGGGAAAACTCCAACCTAAGGACCCTAGATACACCAATGAAACCACAAACAATCAATAAGTCCACAGAAGAATACTCCAGATAAAGGAAATACAAACAAGTTAACACCAAAAATGGCAGGAAATATCAATCAGTGATCACTAATATCCCTTAATATCAAAGGACTCAACTCTCCTATAAAACATCACACACTACCAAGATGGATACAGCAACAGAAGCTATCCTTCTGTTGCATACAAGAAACACACCTCAACCCCACAGACAGACACAGGCTTAGAGTGAAGGGTTGGGAAAAGATTTTCCAGGCAAATGGTTCTAAGAAACAAGCAGAGGTTGCCAACCTAATATCTAACAAAGTAGACTTTAAGCTAAAAGCAATTAAAAGGGACCAAAATGGTCATTACTTATTCATCACAGGAAAAATTGGTCAAGGGGAGATTTCAATCTGAATATTTATGCCCCTATAATAAGGGCACCTACCTATATAAAAGAAATACTGCTAAAGTTCAAATCCCATATCAATTCTTACACCCTAATAGTGGGAGACTTCAATACCCCACTTTCAACCCTAGATAGATCAACCAGACAGAGACTCAACAGAGAAATAAGGGGTCTAAAAGAGATTATGATGCAAATGGATTTCATAGATATCTACAGAACCATCCACCCAAAGGCAACGGAATATACATATTTCTCAGCTTCTCATGTAACTTTCTTCAAAATTGACCACATAATTGGTCCAACAGATACAAAAAAAATGAAAATAATCCCTCATAACATATTGGACCACCAGGGCCTAAAGTTAGAGTTCAACAACATCAAAAATCACAGAAAGCCTACCAACTCATGAAAACTAAACATCACTCAGGTGAACCATCTCTGGGTCAAGGAAGAAATTAAGAAAGAAATCAAAGTCTTCTTAGAATTTAATGAAAATGAATCCACAATATATCCAAACTTGGGTGACGCAATGAAAACAGTCTTAAAAGGAAAATTCATAGCACTAGATGCCTACATGAAAAACCTAGAGAAATCCCACACTAGAGACCTAGCAGCTCAGCTGAAAGCCTTAGAACAATTAGAAGCAAACTCACCTAGAAGGAGTAGACATCAGGAAATAATCAAACTTAGAGCTGAAATCAATACAATTGAAACAAAAAGAACAATACAAAGAATGAATGAATCTAAGAATTGTTTCTTTGAGAAAGTTAACAAGATAGATAAGCCTGTAGCCAAACTATTCAAAAAATAGAGAGACAGTGTTCAAATCAGCAAAATCAGAAATGGAAGGAGGGACATAACAACAGACCCCCAGGAAATGCAGAGAATAATGAGATCATACTTTGAAAATCTGATTTCCACAAAATTGGAAAACCTAGAAGAAATGAACAGCTTTCTAGACAGGTACCATCTACCAAAATCAAATGAAGATCAGATTAATTACCTAAATAGGCCTATAACACTTAAGGAAATTAAAACTGTCATTAAAAGCCTCTCCAAAAATGAAAGCCCTGGGCCAGATGGTTTCAGTGCTGAATTCTAACAGACATTCAAAGAAGAATTACTACCATTACTCCTCAAACTATTTCACACACTAGGAACTGAAGGAATATTGTCAAATTCCTTTTATGAGGCCACAATTACCCTAATGCCCAAGCCACTCAAAGACACAACAAAAAAGGAGAATTACAGACCAATTTCCCTCATTGAATATTGATGCGAAAATTCTCAACAAAATTTTGGCAAACCGTATACAACAATGTATAAAAACTATCATCCACCACGACCAAGTAGGCTTCATCTCAGAAATGTGGGGCTAGTTTAACATACAAAAAACTTTGAACATAATCTATCACATAATCAAATTAAAGGAACAAAACCACATGATCATATCCTTAGATGCTGAAGAAGCTTTTGACAAAATCCAACACTCCTTTATGATTAAAGACCTGGAGAGATCAGGAATACAGGGAGAATGCCTAAATATAATAAACGTGATTTACAGGAAGCCAGCAGCCAGTATCAAACTTAATGGAGAAAAACTCAAAGCAATCCCACTAAAATCAGGAACTAGACAAGGTGTCCTCTCTCTCCTTATCTATTCAATATAGTTCTCTATGTTTTAGCTATAGTGATAAGGGAACAAAAAGAGATTAATGGGATACAAATTGGAAAAGAAGAATTGAAGCTATCTCTATTTGTAGGTGATATGATTGCATACATAAGTGACCCACAAAATTCCTCTAAGGAACTGCTACGGCTGATAAATACATTCAGCAATGTAGCAGGATACAAGATTAACTCAAAGAATTCAGTAGCCCTTCTATACACTAAATATAGAAGAGCTGAAAAAGAAATAAGGGAAACATCACCATTTACAATATCAGCAAATCGTATTAAATACCTTGGAGTAACTATAACCAAAGAAGTAACAGACATATTTGGCAAAAATTTTAAATCACTGAAGAAACAAATTGAAGAGGATATTTGAAAATGGAAAGCTCTCCCATGTTCCTGGATAGGTAGGATCAACATAGTAAAAATGGCAATTCTACCAAAGGCAATCTACAGATTCAATGCTTGCCCATCAAAATCCCAACACAATATTTTTAGAACCTTGAAAGAACAATACTCAATATCATTTGGAATAATAGAAAAGCCAGAATTCCCAAAACAATTTTACTCAACAAAAGAACCTCAGGAGGTATCAACATCCCTGACTTCAAGTTATACTATAGAGCTACAGTAATAAAAGCAGCCTGGTACTGGCATAAAAACAGACTTGTCAATCAATGGAACAGAATTAAGGATCCAGACATTAACTCAAAAACCTATGAACACCTGATCTTTGACAAAGAGGCCCAAAACATTCAATGGAAAGAAGATAGTATATTTAACAAATGGTGTTGGCATAGCTGGATGGAAGTGTGTAGAAAAATGCAAATAGATCCGAGCCTGTCACCCTGCACAAAACTCATATCCAAGTGGATCAAAGACCTCAACATAAACCCAGCCATTTTAAACTTGATAGAAATGAAAGTGGGAAATACACTTCTACGAACTGGCACAGGCGACCTTATATATATATAACACCAGTGGCACAGACACTAAGAACAACAATCAAAGTGGGATCTCCTGAAGCTAAGAAGCTTCTGTAAAGTCAAGGACACTGTCAATAGGACAAAACAAGAGCCTACAGAATAAGAAAAAATTTTCCCCAACCCTACAAGTGATAGAGGACTGATCTCTAAGATATATAAAGAACACAAGAATCTAGAGCTCAAAACCTTGAATAATCCAACAAAAAAAATGGGGTTCAGATCTAAAAAGGGAATTCTCAGCAGAAAAATTACGAATGGCTGAAAGGCAACTGAAAAAGTGCTCATCATCTTTAATCGTCAGAGAAATGCAAATCAAAACAACTTTGAGATACCACCTGACACCTGTTAGATTGGCTTAGATAAAAGACACAGAGGACAGCCTATGCTGGAGAGGATGTGGAGCAAGGGGAACACTCCTCCATTGTTGATGGGAGTGTAAGCTTGTTCAGCCACTTTGGAATGCAGTATGGCAGTTTCTCAGAAAATTGAGAATCAATTTCCCCAAGGACCCAGCAATACCACTTCTGGGTGTATACCCTATGGATGCACAGTCACACTCCAAAGGTGTTAGCTCAACTATGTTCATAGCAGTGTTATTTGTAATACCAAGAACCTGGAAATAACCTCAACTGAAGAATGGATTAACAAGCTTGGTACATCTACACAATGAAGTACTACTCAGCAGTAAGAAAAAATGATATCCTAAAATTTCAGGCAAATGGATGGACTTGGAGAATATCCTCCTGAGCAAGGTATCACAAACTCAGAAAGATAAGCAGGGGATGTACTCACTCATGAGTGGACTGTAAACAAACAAACATACAAGAAAAAAGCAAAGCATGTGCAAGCTGTAAACCACAACCACTGAACAGCTTGGGATCAGACACACCCTGGACTGACTCCTTGAATCCCACTTCCCCTAGAGGAACACCTGACTCACTCTTGAGGGAGAGGGGAGAAAACTGGATCTGCCAGGAGTGAAGACTGAACTAAGCAATATTGGGTCAGTAGGACCATGCAACTCCCTGCTGCCTGCCCAGGGAGGGGATTGGGAGGTGTGGAGAAGAAAGAATGACCTGATGTGGTGGGAAGGGGAAGGGACCTTGAATAAGGATATACAGGGATAGTAAGTGTGATTTCTTTGTTCATAATAATAATAATAAAAGAAAAAATTTAAATATTATCTATTTTTATTTTATATTTCATCCTATAATATTTACTTTATTTTGTATTTTATTTTCATATTTTATTAAAAATATGTATACTATACTTTAAGTGTAAAGACTAATAAAAGCTTCAGTCTTATATTTTTGGTTGTGAGCCTAGCCTTTAACGGCTGAGCCATCTCTCCAGCCCAAGTTTCAGTCTTTTACTCATGACCATTGTTTAATAATTTCTTTGCATACTCATTAAGAAAAATCTGCTTCAAGTATCAAATATGCTTAATATACCATTAATTCCTATTATGTAGTTTGCACTTAAGAAATATTTTTTGAATGAATGAGTGAATGCAATTAACTATTATGGAGAAGTTAATGGTCACATTATGAACACTCCTTTTCACAGAGGCCTCAGGGAGTCTTTGCCGAAATGAGAATAATAATATGCCTTCTCACATCACATTTTTCTGGAAGCTTTAGGATCATCATTTTATAATGTATTTTAGATAAAGTCACACCATGGCTAAAAACCCTTCAATTACTTTCCAAATCTCTTTTCTTCTTTTTAAATAATATATTATTTTTATTTAATATATAATAATCACAGTTTCCCCTCCCTCAGCTTCTCCTAGATCATCGATACCTGCCCCCCACCCCTCAGGCTTTCTCTCTCTTTAGCAAACAAAGAGATAATATAAACAAACCAGAATGAAACAACACAAACAAAAAAACCTCACCTTAGTTATAGTGACACAAAAAGCCCCTTTTGCAGTATATTTTTTCATTTCTGTGGAGCCTATCACTGTAGCCCTTTTACTATTACTTTTGTACTCATGTACATTTCTTACGACTTTTCTCAGATCACCTTCTCAATGTCTTTAACCTGTATGAATCAGTAAACTCTACCCCATCTCAGCAGGTACCTTCTATTTCTTCAAATCATTCAACTACATGTTAGTGTGTTTGCCAAGTTCAGGTCATCAGGCTTGGCAGCAGGTGCCTTTTACACACTGATCCATCTTGCCAATCTGTATTCCATTTTCTTGAGTAGCATTTATAACTTTCTAATATTTGTCAATTTCTCCTGGCGCTCCAAGGTATGTCACTGGTGTACTCTGAACTGCCTAACACACTTAGTGCTCAGTGACAGTTTTAGAATGAATTTAATTGCCTCAAGCATGGCAAAGGTGACTTGCTCTTGTGACTATATGCTTGTTTATTAAGGCAGTTGAACTTGAGTTTTAAATTCTTATCTAGACAAATCTCATAAAGAAACAAAAAAGTCATTCACCTAAGAAGAAAAACATATATTTGGAGTGTGGAGAATATTTTGAGAGGTTATAGCTATCAAGGATGAGGATAAGCAAACAAGAAAAAAAAAAAGAATTAAAGATACCAACAGTAACCCAAAATCCTAGAAACACCTGATCTTTGACAAAGAGGCCCAAAATATTCAATGGAAAAAAGATTATATTGTCATAGCTGGATGGCAGCATGGAGAAAAAATGAAAAAACATCCAAGTCTATCACCCCGCACAAAACTCTAATATAAGTGGATCAAAGACCTCAACATAAACACAGCCACACTGAACTTGATAGAAGGGAAAGTGGGAAATACCCTCCAACAAATTGGCACAGGTGACTAATTCCCAAATATTTCACCAGTAGCACAGCCACTAAAAACAACAATAAATAAGTGGGATCACCTGAAACTAAAAATCTTCTGTAAAGTGAAGAACACAGACAAAACAACTGCCTAAAAAATGGGAAATGTTTTTCCCCAATCCTACAAGTGATAGAGGACAGATCTCTAAAATATATAGAGAACTCAAAAAACTAGATCGCAAAACCTTGAATAACCCAATCAAAAAATGGGTTTCAGAACTAATAAAAGAATTCTCAACAGAGTTACAAATGACTGAAAAGCACTTGAAAAAGTGCTTGACTTTACAGAAGTTTCTTAGCTTCAGGAGATCCCACTTATTGATTGTTGGTCTTAGTGTCTATGCCACTGGTGTTATATTTAGGAAGTGGTCACCTGTGCCAATTCGTAGAAGTGTATTTCCCACTTTCTTTCCTATCAAGTTTAAAGTGGCTGGGTACAAAACAACAGCCTACAGAATGGGTAAAGATTTTTACCAACTCTACAAGTCATAGAAGACTGATCTCTAAGATATATAAATAATTCAAGAATCTAGAGCCCAAAACCTTGAATAACCCAATCAAAAAATGGGGTTCAGATCTAAACAGGGAATTCTCAGCAAAAGAATTATGAATGGCTGAAAGGCACCTGAAAAAGTACTCATCACCTTTAGTCATCAGAGAAATGCAAATCAAAACAACTTTGAGATACCACCTGACACCTGTTAGATTGGCTAAAAGACACAGAGGATAGCCTATGCTGGAGAGGATGTGGAGCAAGGGGAACACTCCTCCATTGTTGATGGGAGTGTAAGCTTGTTCAGCCACTTTGGAATGCAATATGGAGGTTTCTCAGAAAATTGAGAATCAATTTCCCCAAGGACCCAGCAATACCACTTCTGGGTGTATACCCTAATGATGCACAGTCACACTCCAAAGGCATTAGCTCAACTATGTTCATAGCAGTGTTATTTGTAATACCAAGAACCTGGAAATAACCTAGATGTCCCTCCACTGAAGAATGGGTTAACAAACTGTGGTACATCTACACAATGGAGTACTACTCAGCAGTAAGAAATAATGATATCCTAAAATTTCAGGCAAATGGATGGATTTGGTGAATATCCTCCTGAGCGAGGTATCACAAACTCAGAAAGATAAGGAGGGGATGTACTCACTCATGAGTGGACTTTAAACAAACAAACAAACAAGAAAAAAGCAAAGCATGCCCAAGCTGTAAACCACAACCACTCAACAGCTTGGGATCAGACACACCCTGGATTGACTCCTTGAATCCCACTTCGCCTAGAGGAACACCTGACTCACTCTTGAGGGAGGGGGGAGAAAACTGGATCTGCCAGGAGTGGAGACTGAACTAAACAATATTGGGAGAGTGGGACAATGAGACTGCCTGCTGCCTGCCCAGGGAAGGGATGGGGAGTTATGGAGAAGAAAGAATGACCTGATGTGGTGGGATGGGGAAGGGACCTTGAATAAGGATATACAAGGATAGAAAATGTGACTTCTTTGTACCTAATAATAATAATAAAAAGAAAGTAAAAGAAGAAAAAGTGCTTGACATCTTTAGCCATCTGAAATGCAAATTAAAACAACTTTTAGACACCACCTTATACCTGTCAGATTGGCTAAGATAAAAAACATAGATGATAGCCTATGCTGGACAGGTTGTTGAGCATGGTGAACATTCCTCTGCTGTTGGTCAGGGAGTTTAAACCTGTTCAACCACTCTAGAATGCATTCTGGCCATTTCTCAGGAAACTGGGAATTAATCTCTCCAAGGATCCAGCAATATCAACACTGGGAATCTACTCTAAATATGCACATTTTCACTCCAATGCATTAGCTCTATTTTGTTCATAGAAGCAATATTTTTAATAGTAAGAACCTGGAAACAACCTAGATGCTCCTCACCTGAAGAATGGATTAACAAACTGTGGTACATCTATGCAATGGAGTACTTCTCAGTAGTAAGAAAAAAATGATATCCTAAAATTTGCAGGCAAATGGATGGATTTGGAGAATATCCTCCTGCGCAAGGTATCACAAACCCAATTAGATAAGCAGGGAATGTCCTCACTTATTTTGGAATATAAACACAAAGCATATACAAACCACAACCACTGAACAGCTTGGGATCTGAAACACCTTTGACCAGCAGCTTGGAGCCCATTCCCTCCATAGGAACCCCTGACCCAGTCTTGATGTTGGACTGAGGAAAGCAGATCTGCCTGGAGTGGATGGTGAACTAAGGAACCTTGAGACCTCCTGCCTTTGCTGGGGAGGACTAATGTGATGGAAAGAAGATTAAATTCGAAAGTGATACTAACAAATACTGGGGCACATTTTACCAGAATCTTAAGCATAAGTTTTTCAAGAATTGTAACTGGCTGTTGAGGGAATTTTCTGAAATTCTTCTAGTGATTTAAACACTAGATGTAGAGAAGAGAGAGTGACTAAGAAGGGGTGAGAGTGGGAAGGGAGCTTTACCAGGGATATACACAGATAAAAAATATAACTTTATTCATAAAAATAAAATTATTAAAAAAAGAGAAAGTGGAAGAATCATTCAGGGATTAAGTCAGAACCAACTTCCCAAGAAAGCAAAAAATGGAAACCCTTTGTCAACTAAGCTGTGTCTCATCAGCTGCTTGGAGCACAAGAAGATCTAACTTTTCCAACTCAGACTTGGAAGAATACAGCAAAGGGCCTGGGAAGAAAGAGCACTTTTCTGGTAGGAGTGCCACTTTCCAAATACTGGAGGTATTTTGACTGAGGGACAAGACAAGAGGTGATGGAGTATGAAAGTGTACATGGTCCAAATTCCCCAGGTGGGCAGATGGAATTAAATGCTCAGTGTGCTTACACAAATAAGCAGTACTTAGGGGACTCACATCTTTTTTCAGTCAACTTTTAATTTTTTGGCTTTAATTGCATTTGTGTTACTTTTGAGGGGCAGGGTTTCTCTGTATAGCTTTTGGAGCCCGTCCTGGAATGCACTCTGTAGACCAGGCTGGCCTCAGACTCAGAGATTAGCCTGCCTCTGCCTACCAAATGCTGGGATTAAAAATGTGAACCACCATACATACAAAAAAAACCCCATCCTATCTACAAAACCCCATGCCTTTCCCCAAACCACAATATCAATGGGCAACCTAAGTAGCAAGTAGAAACCCACAGAATCACACCCCCTATCAGAACAAGAGATTCCTGGCCCATATTAGAGTAAGAGATTTTGTGCACACATTAAACTAATAGATATTCAGTACACATCATATTAAGAGACCAAGAGACTAAGAGACTAAGAGAGTTCCTCAATTCCTATTGGATCAAGAGCCGACACCTGAGACCCATGGTGTGTCAACTGAATTAAGAGGGGTCACTGTAACAAAAAAATGTACTATTACTAAGTAGACCAAGAATCCAGATTAGACCAAAAGCAGCTTCCTGCGTCACAGACGCACCCAGAACAGATTGCACCGAAATTAATTCCCTGAGATGCAGACAAATTCTGCAATGACCTGAGAAAGCAATGGGCAGAAGCCAGTGGAAGAATACATATAATAACATAAAGAACCACATGACACCACCAGAGTCTGGTGGTTCTACAACAAGAACCAAGCATAGCAATACAGATGAAGCAGAAGGAAATGACCATAAAACAAATTTATGAAGTTAATAGAAACCTTAATAAAAAGGATGTAAAAATTTCCTTAAAGAAATAGAAAAGACAAACAAAAAAATTGGAGTCAATCAATAAATCCCTGAAAGGAAATTTAAAAATTCTAGTGAAATTCAAATACTAGTTGGTATTTGATGAAAATTCAAAGCCAGATATTGAGGAAAAGCTGAATTATCAGAGAGAGTAAACAGACCATAGTCAATTCTCAGACAGCCAAATTTTCAGGGTAAAAGCTATCTTCAAGAGTCTTCAGCCTGACTCATCACTATTACATAATGCATGAATGTCTGCCTACAACTGTCTTAAATATCTTTTTGGCAGAGTTGTTTTACTCCTAAATTCAACTCTGTATCATAATCCTAGAATTAGAATTAAAGGTGTGAACTACAACTGGTGATATTTAGGACTTGAACTCACAGAAACACAGAAATGTCTTTGTCTGTGGAGTTACAAAATTGAAGGTGTAGGTCATCACAGTCTTCCCAATGCAGAGAGTAAAGGTTGAGTTACCAATATCAAATCCTGGTGTCTTGAATATAAGTGAAAATGTTCTCTGATGTTCCAGACTGATTTTATTAAATGTGAAATATATTACCACTTCCAAGAAAACAAAAAAAGCAATCAAATAAATGGAGAAAACATTTCAGAATTTAAAAACTGAAATAGAAGCAATAAAGAAGACTAAAACTGAGGCAATGTTAAAATTAAAAAATCTGAAGAAACAAATTAGAACCACAGATGCGAGTATTACCAACAGAATGCAAGAAATGAAAAATGAATCTGGTGTGAATGATTCAATAGTGGAAATAGATAAATCAGTCAAAGAAAATACTAAAACCAGAAAAGCCACAATATAGAATATCTAGGGACACCATGGAAATACGAAACTATTAATTTTTTGTATTTTGTAATTAAAATTTAAAAAGAAGAATACCACTTCAAAGGCACAAAAAATATATTCAACAAAATCATAGAAGAACACTATCCTAATCTAAAGAAGGAAATGCCTATAAATATACAACAAGGTTACAGAACATGAAACACACTAACTAGACTCCTTCCCAAAAAAAAATTATGTTTTCTACATAATAATAAAGCCACTAAACCTACAGAATAAAGAAAGAATACTAAGAGCTTCAAAAGAAAGGCAAAATTTTCTATAAAGGCAGATTCATTAGAGTAACAACAGATTATGCAATAAAAACAATGAAAGGCAAAAAACCTGTTGAGATGTTATAAAAGACTTGGCTGCCATCCTAGACTACTACTCCCAGTAAAAATGTCAATCACCATAAATGTAGTAAACAAGATATTTCATAAAAATCAGATTTAAATAATACCTATTCATAAATCTGTCTCTACAAAATGCACTAGATGAAAAATGCCAAACTAAGGAAACGAGATACACCCATCAAACAACAAGCAATATAAAATCCCATAGGGGAAAACAAACAAACAAACAAACAAAAAACAAAGAAAGGAAACACATACATACTACCACCAAAAATAACAGAAAATAACAATCACAATATGCCTTAAATGAATGAACTCAGAGGGAGTTTAATTATGCTGTAGTAAGTAAATGAGCATCACAAATGGGCTTTTTTGTAAATGGGGAGCTCATAAGACTGGGTATAAAACTGAGAGACTGATAACTGAGTTTAATGGGGTACATGATGTAAAATCACTAAATAATAAATAAAAATATTAAAGGAGATGCAGGCTAATACAATGTATACTAAAAGAGAATTCACTTTTTTCTGCATACAAGAAGCACACCTCAACTTCAAAGATAGACACTGGCTCACAGTAAAGAATTGAGAAAGACTTTCTAATTAAATGGCCCTAAAAAACAATGTGGTATTGCCATCCTATTATCAAACAAAGTAGACTTCAAATTAACATCAAACAAAAGAGACCAGGATGGATATAACTCATTCATCTCAAAAAAAAAAAAAATCCACCATGATTAAGGCTCAATCCTGAATATTAATGCCTGTAACAAAAGGATATCTACATATGTAAAAAATATTACTAAAGCCTAAATCCCATATCAAATCCCACACATCAATAGTGAGAGACTTCAATACCCCAGTACCAACAATGGATAGGTCTATCAGACAGAAATGTGAAAAGAAAATAAGGGATCTAACAGATGTTATGATTCAAATTGACTTAGTAGACATCTACAGAACTTTCCACCTAAACACAGTGAAATATACCTTTTTCTCAACCACATACTCAGCCATAAAGCAAATATCAATAGATACAAAAAAAACAGCAACAATAACCCATTGTTTCCTACCAGACCATAATTGAATAAAGTTAGAGTTCAACAACAACAAGAGTCTCAGAAATCATACAATCTCATGGAAACTGAACATCTTTCAAATAAACCATCTTTTAGTCAAAAAAGAAGAAAAAAACCAAAGACTTCCTAAAATTTAATGAAAATGAATTCACGACATACGCAAATTCATAGGGCACAATGAAAGCAGTGCTAAGTGGTAAATTCATAGCACTAGTTACCTACAAGAAAAACCTACAGAACAATTACACAAGAGACTGAACAGCACAGCTGATAGTTCTAAAACAAATAGAAGAAAACTCATCTAGAAGAAAGAGAAGACAGGAAATAATCAAACTCAGGCCTGAAATCTATGGACTTGAAACAAAAAGAACAAATCAAAGATTCAATGAATCAAAAAGTTAGATTTTTGAGAAAATTAACAAGATAAACAACTCTTAATCTAAACTAACCAAAAGGCAGAGAGAGAGACTATCCAAAATAAGAGAATCACAAATGAAAAGGGTGACATAACAAGACACCCAAGAAAGCCAGAGAATTCTTAGGGGAGACTTGGAAAATCTATACACCACTAAACTGAAAACCCTAAAAAAACTGGACATCTTCCTTAACAGGTTCCACTTATCAAATTCAATCAAGTCCAGATAAATTTATTTATAACCCCTCAGGAATTTGAAGCTATAGTAAAAAGTCCCCCAAGGGGAAAAAAAAAAGCTCATGGCCAGATGGCTTCAGTGAAGAATACTGAATTTAACATATCCAAAAAAATCATCCACCATGAACGAGTAGGCTTCAGATACAGGGATGGTTCAACATACAAAATTCTGTCAATATCATCCATCATATAAACAATCTGAAAAATAACAACTACATGATTGTCTCATTAGATGCTAAAAATCTTTTGAGAAAATCTAACACAACTTTATGATAAAAGTCCTGGAGACATCAGGAATACAGAAAAATAGTTAAACATAATAAAGAAAATATTCAGCAAGCCAACTGCCAACATCACGCTAATGGAAAAATACTCAAAGCACTTCCACTAAAACCAGAAATAAGACAAGACAAGATTGTCTTCTCTTCTCTTATCTATTTAATATAGTTCTTGAAGTCTTAGCAAAAGCAATAAGGGAAAGAAAGGAGATTGGGGAAATAAAAATTGGAAAGAAAGAAGTCAAACTATATTTGCAGATGATATAATAGTATACATAAATGATACCAAAAATTCTACCAGAAAACTCCTACAGCTGATAAACACCTTCAACAAGATAAGAGGATACAAGATTAACTCAAAAAATAATAATTTGCCCTCTTATACACAAATGACAAAAGAGGTGAAAAAGAAATCAGAGAAACATCACCTTTTATAATAACTGCAAATGTCCTTAAATATCTTGGGGTAATTCTAACCAAAGAAGTAAAATACATTTGTGACAAGAACTTTAAGTCACTGAAGACAGAAATTGAAGAAGATATTGGAAAATGGAAAGATCTTTCATGTTCCTGGATAGATAAGATCTATCTAACAATCTTACCAAAAGCAATGTACAGATTCAATAAAATTCCCATCAAAACCTCAACACAAATTTTACAGACCTTGGAAAAAACCATACTTAAACTTTATATGGAATAACAAGAAACTGAAGATTGCCAAAACAATTGTGTTCAATAATAGAACTTCAGGAGGCATCAAAATCCCTGACTTGAAACTATACTATAAGGGATTTTTGAAACTCTACTGACTCCTTCAGGGGTCAGATGATGACTAACTCCACCCTCCTTCTCCTACCTGCCTGCCTCTCGTTCTCCACCCATTTCTATGGTGCTGTGCATAGGCCAAAACAGTCCTTTATTTACAGCATACAGAGAACATTTCCACCAAGGATACATATCTATCACTCTGAACAAAAATCAAGTCCAAGTAGATCAAAGACATCAACATAAATCCATTTACACTAAACTTAATAGAAAAGAAAGTCAGAAATAGGCTTGAATTCATTGATACAAGAGTCTACTTCCTAAATGTAACACCAGTAGCAAAGACACTAAAAACAACAATTAATAAATAGGACCTTCTGAAATTTAGAAGCTTCTGTACAGCAAAGAGAAGAATAAAAGAAAATGACAGCCTAAATGTTGGGGAAATTTCTTCACCAACCCAACCTACATGTGACAGAAAACTGATCTCTAAAATACATAGAGAACTCAAGAAACTAGAGGCCAAAATCCAAATTGCACAATTAAAAAAAATGGGGAGCAGATCTAAAATATTTTCAATAGAATTTCAAATGAATAAAAAACACTTAAAAATTGCTCAATATTTTTAGCCACCAGAGAAATTTAATTCAAAACAATTGTGAGATACAATCTTATACCTGGAAGAATGGCTAAGATCAAAAACACAAATGACATTCTATGCTGGAGAGTATGTGGAGCAAGAAGAACACTCCTCCATTGATGTTGTAAGTGTGAACTTGTATAGCCATGTGGAAATTAGAATGGAGTTTCCTCAGAAAAGTGGGAATCAATCACCCCAAAGACCTGGCAATAGCACTATTGAGCATATACATAAAGGGCTCAAATACGTACGCCAAAGACATTAGCTCGACAATGTTCATAGCAGCATTATCAATAAATCCAGAATCTGGAAACAACATAGATGCCTCTCAACTGAAAAATAGATTTAAAAATTGACATTTACACAATGGAGAACTATTGACAGTAAAGAACATAAATGACATCCTAAAGTTTGCAGGAAAATGGATGCATTTGAAGATTATAATTTTGAGTGAGGTAACACAAGAAAGGCCAAGAAAGATACACGTGGTATGTACTCACTTATAGGTGGATTTTAGACATAATCAAGATTATGAAAGGATGCAAACTAAAACCCCCAAACTACAAGATAACAAGAGGAACTTAAGAGAAATATCCATAGATTCCACTGGGAAGAGGAAATAGAGAAGATCTCCTGAGTAAATAGGGATTATAATGGGGATCAAGCAAGAAAAGTTGGGAACAAATCATGAGAGATGAAGAAGGTTGAATGAGAAGAGCAACAGAGAGGCAGAATAAAAAAAATTGGATATTTTAATAGAGAAAACCACTGTGGGGTTAGAAAAAGAACTGGTCTGAAGGAAACCTCCAAGATTTCACAAGATGTCCCTGTTGAGGATTTCATACAATAGTGGAGAGTGTGTCTAAACAGGACTTACCCTGTAATCAAATGGCCGACCACCGTAATTGTCTTTATAGAACCTTCATCCAGCAATAGATAGAGGCAGAAACAGAAATACATAGCTAAGCACAAGGTTGAGCTCTCCCATGAAGCAAAAGAGATAGAGAGAGGAGAAAGTCTATGAGCAAAGGAATCCTGACCATAAGGAGAAAAACCACAGAGATGGCTGGCCTGAGCTATTGGGAACTCAATAACTCTGAACTAATCACTGTGGAAGGTTCCTGGAAAGGAACTAAACCCTCTGATGGTAGACAACAATCAAACAGTATGGGAAGTTTGAGAAGCCTCTTGCAGTTGGATCAGAGTATATTTCTGGTATATGAACTGACTTCTAGAAGCCCATTCTCTATAAAGGAACACCTAACATAGCCTTGATACTGGGATGAGGGACTGGGATCTACCTCACCTGGTGATGCCATACTGAACTGACCCACCCTTGGATTCCTTGCCCTAGTTAAAGAATGTATAGAGGATAGGATAAGGATCCTGAGGAGGATTGGGAGAAATTGAGAGGAGAGACTGGCAAAGGAGCAGTAGTAGATTTGAAAAAAATAATAAAAAACCTTTATTATAAAAAGGTGAAAATTTTTCAAAAATTATAGTTAAAAAGAAATTAATCTAAGATATTCTTGGATGGCCTATCACCCTGACATGATAAATCCGCATATAAAGTTTTTTTAGCCTTTATTTTATATGTATCTCACCAACAATATCATTTTAGTAACTACCATTAGAGAACATGAGAGTTTGACAATCTGTTTGGTGTAACATGGATGAGCTTTACAGAACAAAAGAGTCAAGAACATAAGATTAATCTTCAGTTCTGGAGAAGGAACATTAGAGAGCAATAGATCATATATCACAGATAACAGTAATTGACTGGTACAGGAACAGAAAGATTTTCTATTAAAACTTGGAGAGAGGTTGAAGAGACAAATCAGCGGTTAAAAACACCTTCTGTTATTTTAGAGGGCCAGGGTTTAATTCCGAGCACACACATGGAAGGTCACAACAAATTGTAATTTGACTTCAAAGGTATTCTGCAGCATTCCCAGTCTTCTATGGCTTTAGTAAGAATGTGATGCCAAAAAAAATAATAATAAGGCAATAAGAAATAAAAATTAAATAATAAACTTTAGATGTCAATTTTATTAAGTGAAAGGTGCAATTAGAAACAAGAAAAATCTTTTCATGAAGCACATGAAAATGATATTTTTTGAATTTATATAGGTGCATGTTTATTGCAGAGGAATTAATTACTTCATAATTTATTTGTATTTTAAAATATTTTATTAACATATTTCTTTCATACTGATGTAATTAATTTATATATAAGCATGATCATACTTTAGGTTAGAAATTACATTGCTAATGGTTAACCATTGCCACTCCTTAGAAAAGATAATGTGACGGATGAGTTGCATGAAAGACAGTCGTTGATATCCTGTGAAGTTTTATTGGGATCAATTTCTCACTGCTATATTTTCTATAATTTATGTTTAACATAAGAAAATGTCAATGAAAGAAAATCATTAAGTGTAGGTCTATAAATTAAAAGTCACAAAATGACAGGATTGGGGGCTTCTATGCAGTGGGAGCAATCTGTTACTTTAGGGTACTTACTTGGATTCTTAGGATGACCAGTGTATTTAAGGAGCAGGGCTATGATATAATATTTCTGTAAAGAGAAAAGTGTGAGTTTTGAAAAATGTTTTTGCTGCATTTTTTGAGAATTGCTTGGTGAGAAATTTTATATCCTTGTCAGGTCTGCATTCCAATAGTGTCTGAGTGTTTACTCTAGATACAAAAATACTGCTGAATTTTCTAAGTCATTAATTGAACTCTATGACAATTAGTATAAAATTTACATTTTATTCTTTTGATGCAAAGATAAGGACATTGTAGTCAGTTTTGGATAGTCACAAATTATAATCAGAACTTGAGCCTGTGCTCCAACATTAATCCTATCTGTTAATTCTATTGTTTTAGACATAAATCCTCAGAGCACTATTAGGTAAAAAGTATTCTGCTGATAAATAACTGAATTCCATCTGCACAATGAAGCTTAAGGAATGAGTATATCAAAACTCTTTGGAAAGTGCAGGTGGCATCTATAAAGATGTGTTCTGTAGATTAGCTACATTTATCATTTTCCATAAAGGTAACATCTTGTAAAGGAAATTGCACAAGGCAAGTCTGGGATGATATTTGGTGTAGGTCCAAGCATAAAGACAACAAAAACATCACCAGGCTTTTAAACAGTCTATTAACAGCCTTCTAAGTGGAAATCAGATTATACATCTCTCCCTTTGGTATATAAAAAAGAAACCTTTGCTGGTACTTTTCTGTGAGTATAAAAAGTCCCATGCTTTCTAAATTGCAGAACCTCATAATATAAATTAGAATCTTAATTTCTGTACTGAAATTAAGTGGCACATTTGAAACTGAAAAATTCAGTAGGGTTATTGATTTTACCAAAGCAAAAAATAAACTACTTGTGCTTTATGTAGACATGATTTAATCTAGATGATGATGAATTATAAAATTATTTTAACTTCATCTTTGGAAAGCATAATGAACTACTTAATTGAGATGCATGTTGAAATAAGAATTTCTGACCCTTACTCCTACCTCCCCCTTTTTTTTACCAGCAGAGCATCCACTGATGTGGTGTTTGCCTTGGCCTCAGTTGTTTACATATAAAAAGTTTCTTGTTTCCAAGAAATAATAAATTTACTCTAAGAGAAGCTCATCCCTGAGCTCTTCATTAACTTGGTTGAAGCCATGATGCCTTTGGCTACAGAAGATCCACAAACATATTTTCCAGTTTGTTTTTTACCTAAATACAGGGCCTCAGATGCAGAGCCTCAGAGAAGAATAAAATTACAGACTTCTCAGTGGTTGTGTGAGAGGACACATCAGAAAGGACATGTATTAATTAATGTGACAGCTTTAATAATTAATTAGGTTATAAGTACATATACTCACAAATATATGTGTTGATTATATACTCCTGGACACCTTAGTGTTTGCATCTAGCATACTTAAAACTTGTCACACCTATTAGTTACAAGAATGCCCTCATGGATAATTAGCCTTGGGCTTCTCCTGATTCCAAACCATGTGGGTACCTATAGCAGCTCTGAATGCTATGTCAAAATTAAAGAAGATTTTCACCATGAAGGAGATGTGGTGATTAGTGCATTTTTTCCTATTCACATTGTCTACACTAAAAACAAAATTGCACATGAAAATCTGCCACACTTTTTCAATGACTTCTACCTACAGTAAGTGCCACTTTCGTATATTCATTTTTGAATTTATATTTTTATGACCAAGGTAATATATACATTCAAACTTCTATTTTCCCTATATTTTTCATAAAAACTGTCTCATATTTTCAAATCTGTTTTATTGTGTTTTGTCACCTTTGTTTTCAAAACATATATATTTTTTCAGAATTAATATTTGTAATCTCATGGTCTATTTTATCATCTGTTTATTGCCATGTAATATGTAAAAAGACTTTACATATTAAACATGCTATGTCCTCACAAAAAGTATGCTTTTCTCAAAGACTGACCTAGTACTTAAGAGGATTTGAAAAACCTAGATGTGCTCTTGTGAGAAAAGTTGATGCTATAGAAAGCTATGTCTCTTGAATGTTTTATATAATGCTAGAGTGTCAAGGCCTGCCTGTCTTGAGTGCCACTAATTCAGTATAAGAGACATTATATTTAGAAGTTAAGTAAACATTATCTGTCAAAGCATCTCTGTCTATATCACAGTATCACATTATATCTTTAACTTTTAATCTTTTGCTATCAGATGAGTTTAAATTTACATATTTGACTCATAAAATTTTGACAATTTTTTTTCTCATCTTCAAGTGTTTGATTGAGATGATAGCCACATAGGGTTGTTTTTTTTATCAAGTTAGAAATAAAATCAAACTAACTTGAGATAGAATAATACATGTATGATTGTAAGAGTTTACCATGAACATCACCTACAACAAATTTCCTAATTTTTATATACTTTAGAGCACATGAAGTCATATGTCCCTCAAATCTAAAAGTTATCTTTCTTGCTTCTGTTTATTATTTTTACATAAGTGTAGAGAAGTACAAATATGTTGTCCTGTAATTTTAAAGTATCATGATAATTAAATTTAACCTTTTTGGATTTTCTAGAAATGGTATTTAATAACTTAAAAAATCCACAACCTACTAAATAGGTGTAATAATGATTTATTCAGATTCAGCTCATGAGAAAACTCTAATTTTTATATATACAACATAAGACACAAGAAAATCAGAATTTCTAAGTATCTGTGAATATTTTTCCATAGCATTTTCCTTCAGAAATATTATATATTGTATTAAAATGGGTATTTTATTCACCTGATTTTTATTTAATCTGTGAGTATACTAGGTGTTAAACCAGTAACTATGTTTAGTACTTTATCATGTCTTTTGCAACCTACAATTTCTCTTTGTATCTAAACCTCCATTCCCTGAATTTCTCCGTTGACTTAAAAAACACAGTTTTCTAAGATCTGAGTAAGGGCTAAGCAGCCCAAGAACACTTACATTTCAAGTAACAATTGACTTCTAACCTTCAGTAAACAACAACAGGGTGAGTTGTGAGGGAAAATTTGCATTTGTAACCAGATGATATGAATAATGTTTCCATTAATCAACACTTAAATTAAACATGGATTTTTCTCACAGACAATACATTCTAAACACATTTTTTCTTCTGTCCACTCTTGTTAGCTACCCTCCTCCTTCCCTCTACCCAGCCCACTCCATGTTGATTTACCTTAATAAATGAGCATGTCTCCCAAAGACAACAACATACGATAATACAAAAGACTTTAAGAAAAGGAAAATGCTGTCATAATTAAGCTAGACGAAATAAGCAATTAGGAGAAAAGGAGTCCAAAGTGCAGGCAAAAAAGGCAAACACAAACCTAGCTGCATTTTTCAAAACAGCAAACTGACAGTTGTGACTCATATACAGAGGACTTAATGCCAACCAATGCAGGCTCCAGGTTTGGAGCTTTAGTATCTATGACCCTATAAGACTCCTGTTTAGTAAATTCAGTAACCCACATTATCTTGGTGCCACCATGCTTTCTGACTATAACAATATTCCTTCCCATAGAGATTCCATGAGCTCTAAAAGGCTGAATTTGATGGAGACCTTCAAATTAGCATCTTTGCATAATGTCATGCTGTGATACCTTGTACTCACTGCTATCTGCTGCTGTAGTAGGCCTCACTGATAACTACTGGAAAAGGAACTAATCCATGAGCATAGCAGAATTGTTTCATGTATTTTTTCCAGTCCTGATATGTTCTCTCCTATGTTCTGGATTATCATATCTCAGATTCCTAGCGATCCAGCCAGTATTTGATATGAGATCTTCTTGTAGCAAGGCCCTAAGTTATACCAGACATTTGTTGTTCACTGACACAAAATGTTCAAATTCTGCTTCTACCATTGCTTATGCACATCTTGTAGACAAAATAGATTGTAGTTCAAAAATGTTGTAACTGATTTACTGTTTACATTTCTTTTTAGGTAGACTGCAGGTTAACTTCCCTCAACAAAGAGTCTAGAAAATAGATGAGAAAGGTCCATATAGACAACAGCTTTACTGCTCTATGTTGAATGATCTTTGGATATTGCCCTAAACAATTAGGCCCTGTGGTCAGTTTTTGGATAGTGATTATCTCTCCTAGCTTCAGCCTGGATTATTTGGGCCAACACTTTGACCAGATGCAAAATGGCTCACTGGTGAAAGCTTTGCCTGACTATTGAAGATGACCAGTTCATACTTCATATCATTTACTACTTGAAGTCTTCATAAAGATCCTACTCAAAGATTCCAGAAAGTTTCCATAGCACTGAAGTTCCAAAAAAGTCCCTCAAATTATTCTTAATTCTAGCTGCTCATGTAAACTTATTCTCTATATGCTTTCACTCCCAATTTATCCCTTCTGTTCCTATACCCAACTGCCCCAATTTATTCTAAAACATCATATTTATTCCTCTTCCCAGGATAATCCCACATTTCCCCCACAAAAACTTTTTTAGCTAACCCATCTTGGTCTGGAAATTATAGTTTCATTATTATTTACTCACAAGTAAATATTTATAAGTGAATATATGTCATATTTGTCTTCTGATTTTAGGCTACCTCATTGAAGATGATTTTTGGTTTCATATATTTCTCTGCAAATTTTATTTTACCATTTTTAAACAGCTATGAAAAATTGTTCATTGTACAAATTTCCCACCAATTCTTCCTCTATTTTTGGATGAGAGACATCTAGACATTTTCATTTTCTGGTTAATATGAATTGAGACAAACACACAATTTAGCAAATGTGCTGTGGTAGTATTGGAGTACCATTGATAACATACTCAAGAATAATAACGCTAGATCATGAGGTAGATCAATTTCTAATGAGAAATATGCTAAATAGAATCTCATAGTGGTTGTACAAGATTCCACTCCCACTAACAATGGCAGTGTGTACCTTTGTCTATATGAGCATGAGCTCTCACTTGTGTTTCTGATCTTATATACTGACAGGTATCAAATGGAATATCAGAGATATTTTTTTGCATTTTCTGATAACTAAGAATATTGAACATTTCTAAGAATATTTCTAAGTCCTTTGAAGTTTTCTTCTTTATTGACACCTCTCTGTTTAGATCTGTTAACCATCATTTCAGTAAATTATTTGTATTTTATGACTACTTTCTTGTCTTCTTTATACATTTTGAATATAAGACTTATATTGAATGTGCAATTGATGAAAAAAAAAAGATTTTCCATGCTGTATTCTGCAACTTTTTCCTAGTGATGTTGTCTTTTGCCTTGTAGAATATGTAAATTTTGTAAGATTCCTGTTTTTCATTATTGGTCATCATTCTGTGGTGTTCTGTTCAGAAACCTGACTCCTGTACCAATGTGTTCAAGATTGTCTTTCCTTTCTCTTCTATTATTTTATGTTTGTTTGGTTTTATGTTAAGGTCTTTTATTCAGTTAGAATTTAGTTTTATTTAGCATGAAAAAATATGGCTCTATTTGAGTTCTTTTATAATTAATCATCTAGTTTGACTTGAACTTTTTGTTGAAGACAATTTATTTAGTCCAGCATGCATTTTTAAATAAAAACTCAGAAGTACATTGGTGTGTAAAGTATTTTCTATAATTTTATTTTATTTCTATTGCTCAACATGTCTGTATTAATGCCAATATTATGCAGTTTTTTCTACTAGTCTATCTGTGTAATGCAATTTGAAATTAGGACAGTGATACCTCTAATAGTTTATGGGTATGATTGATTTAGATATTCTGGATTTCTTGTTTTCTCACTTGAATTTGAGTGTTTTTTTTCAAGAACTGTAAACAACTATATTGAAAATTTTATGGAGAGTATGTTGAATCTATAGATTGCTTTTGGCCATCGTACCTAGGTTACTTTTAGTCCTTCTATTTTCTTTTTTTTGTTGTTGTTGTTTTGTTTTTTTTTTGTTTTTTTTTTTGTTTTTTTTTTTTTTTTTTTTTTTTTTTTTTTTTTTTTTTTTTTTTTTTTTTTTTTTTTTTTTTTTTTTTTTTTTTTTTTTTTGTTTTTTTTTTCCTTCTTTATTTTGTATTTATCAAAAAAAACACAGTAAAAAAAAGAATTTAAAATGTGGAAGAGTTAACAATAACTATACAGAGGATAAGAATGATAAGCATGGCTTATCAAGGGTGGAAATACAAATAAGATTTCTACACTTATATTTTCTTTGTGTTCATCTTTCCCTCTGAATTTTTTTTTCCATCCCTGTATAT